>JAVSBS010023644.1:5079-29726 GCA_033124195.1 Coracias cyanogaster | reverse complement strand
TCATAAAAATCAAAACAAAAAAAAAAAAAAAAAAAAAAAAAACAAACAAAAAAACAAACCTAAACCCCCAGACAAAGCAGCTCCTTCAACTTTCACACCACATTAAATTTCTGTTTGTGGTTGTTAACCTTCATACCAATAACCATAAGGATATCCTTCAGCAAAAAATCATATAACTTTTCCTTAAAAAATCTCAGAAGCACTAAGAAAATTTATTACAAGAAAACTAACAAAAAAAAGTAGACCATATGTACAGGCCCTTTGGGGAAAAAATATATGAAATAATGACATATATTTATCACTGCACCTCTCACCACTTTCTCAGATTCTGCCAACTGATTTCTCCTTTTCATATAACACCTGACATCCCAGACCACTGAGAAGCTATAAAAGCTTTTCAAAACATTGGAACTTCTTAACCTTCTGCAAAATTTTCTCTGCTTTTCCCTAAAAAAGGCTTTCAATGTAAGATTTATAGGACAGAATAGCAATCTTTTAGTACATCAGAATGCCAATACAAAATCCTCCCAGAGGAGCAACGTTTTTCAGATGTCGACATCTTTCTGTAGAGGCACAATTAGGCAGCTTTATGCCCCTAATGTAAGCAATAGCTATTTCTCCAGTGGGATATACTGCTTGCAGAAGGTAACCTGCATAACTGCAGCACTGGTGTCTAACCACCAAGACTACCAACATGACGGACCTTCAAGCTCAGATATTTTTATGTACATAAAAGAGGTATTTGGGAGCATTTTTGGTGGTTTAGGTGTATTTTCCTATGTTCCTTGTATCTGAATTTATAGACGGGAAAGAAACAGCTTTAGAGGTAAAACAGCTAGAAAGGACAAGTGTAATTAATTCATTTCAAACTCTGATCAGACAACTTTTGGTAGGTGGTTGTGGTAGGCACATCATGGTGTAGTGAGCTTGAGACCTGAGTACGTCAGGATCCAATGTTTTGCTGCCTTCAATTGAAAAACCTACTCCATGCTCTTGTAGATAAACCTAGACAATACCATGGAATATCATGTATTACTACACTTAGAAAGAGTTCCTTTCTCCCACTTCCCCAGAACTTTATGGATTACTTCTGCTGGATATGATAAAAAGTTGAGATTTTTTTCAGTCATTCAAAATTAGGATTGAAATTTAGCTAGTAACGAAAGGCAAAACCTTCATTATACTGAAACCAGCTTGAGATTGTACAGTTGAAAGTCATCTCATCTAACTTGGGATTTGTACAGCACAGGTATGTACATCAGTTGTGGTCATATGAGCACCTCTTTACAGGAAGGTGACTTTATAGTAAATATTTTTAGGATACAATTTTTTGGACCTATTTTGAACCGCTGCTTTCTGAGAAGAGGAAAGCTACCATTTCTTTCCCTTGATACTAAGGGACAACTAGCTCAGATGAAACAACCAGCAGTTTATGCAACATCAACCCCGAGCTGGACTTCATTTCACTGAAGGAGGACAGACCAGTTGGCACTACTGTCATAGCGCTGCACATCATCTTGACCAACCAAAATTTTAGAAAGTCATCTTCAAAAGCATTAGCACTATACTTTCTGGCCTCACTGTCTCTCTTTGATATTTAGGATCTGAGAAGATAGTTGAAGGCTTCTTGTTTTCTTGTTTGTTGGGATAGTTGTTAGGGTTTGGTTTTGATATTTTTCCCAAGCTGCTTCTGGGATTTCAAGCAGCAAATCGTTGTGCCCAGCTATTTATAGTTACGGAGGTAGAAAATCATTTCATACCGGAACACAATTTCAGATGGAGGCAATCGAGAAGTCATTGAACTCAGCAGCTGTGCAGCTGCATCACCAAACCCCTTGTGCTGCCCAATTATTTTCCTTGGCGACTCTTTCCTCTAAGAACTTGTTTTTTCCTGACTATGTCTCAGCTGGCTCTTTGTGAAGGTCTGTCCAGTGTTTGTTGAAGAAAGAAAGAGGAGCAGTTGCTTCTGTTATTCTCTAGAGATCTTTATTGGGAAAAGACTGTTTAATATTGAAATATTCTTACAGTCTCTGGGGGAACCTTTGACAGAAAGGGAGGGCAAGAGGAAGGGAGGATGGAGGGAGATCTGCTCTGTCTGACCTTTCTCCCCAGAGGATAAAAATCAAAAGAGAAAAAATAAATATAATTTTCCCCTTTTTTTTTTTGTGACTGTGCAGCCTGTAACGCCACTCCTGTATCCACAATCCGTGCTCCCCAAACATTACTTCACTGCTAGTGAATATGTTGTCGAGCATTTTTTAATAGTGAAAGGCAACATAACATTGCCTTGCATACTTGCCAGAAGAGAGAGACCCGGACCAGCCAACAAGGTCTTCTAAGCAACTCTGTCTTAACCGCTGGTGGTTCTTTCTGCCTCAGTTTACAGCCCATGGCATGACATGGAAGGTTCTTCTACAGCAAAGTCCCATCAAGCTGTGTCTGCTCACACAAGCACTGGGAAGGTCTGGATAAAACTCCGGAAAACTATTTGCAGAACACCAAAGTTGCAAAAATAATCTTCTACTGTGGGAAGAGGGATGGAAACAAACACAAACCTGGATGCTTTCCCCAGGCATATCCAGTTAAGTGAAGATTACAGAAACTCAAGTAAATAAGGGGAATAAAATAAAATAAACATGCTACACCCCGCTCCTTTCCATTTTTAAGTCTTCCTCCTGCTTCAAAGCAATCCTCAGACTTTATTCCTATATGTGGGCACAGAAAGCACACCCTTACTATCCATACACATCCCCTGTGGGGTAAGCTCTCAACCTTGCGTGTCTTTGAACATCAGTTTCTGGCTGATGGTGCCTAAACAGAGGCGGAATCACCTTCTACATCCTGCCGTGCCTTGTGGTTAAATAAACTTTTCATCAACCCACTGCCCTAATATTATGCTATGGACTTGAAATGTTCAGCAAAGTGCTCCAGACTTCAGAGCCTGGGTAGAAAAAAAAAAAAAATCCTCTTTCTTCCGAGTTTCTGCTAAACCAACAAAGCCTCAGGCAAGAAACAAGCAGTCAAAACAAAATTAAGAGTGTGAGACTGCTGTCTGGGAAATATGGTGGTACAGAATAGCTGGTGCAAAACCAGTGTAAAAGAGCAAACAGAGCAGCTGCCGCAAACCAAAAAATGCAGAACTGTGGAACTGCCCTTGTGGAAGAAGCCACAGGAAAGGACTCTGCACAGGACAGCTGGTGCAGAGGCAGTCATCAGAGGTGTATAGAAAGGAGGGACTGCTGTTTGGTACATGGTGGTGAAGAGTAGCTTGTACAGAACACACAGTACAGCAAGCAGAAAACAGGTTATGCAGAAGAGCTGCTGTGCACTGACTTTTTGTGTGACCACTGAAGCTCCTCAAGAACTCAGATTTCTGCTGCCTTTTCAAACCTTTTCAGACCCTCACAGGCCAAAATTCCTGGTGCTGCAGCAGGTACAACTGCTGGACCATGAGTGCTCTGTGCAGCATAGCAGCCACAGCCTGCAAATCACCAGCTTTCTTTGCCAGCATGTTGCATGCAGGCAAGCCCAAGACTCCTGCACCTCTCATGTCATGTCCAGTTCCTGGACAGAGCTACAAGATCCCCTGTAAGGGAAGGAATTATCTCTGTTTTCCTTGTTTGTGGTTAGAAAGTTCCTGTCTTCCCAGTGACATTGTATTTTTGAACTGCTGTCAGAGATGCGATGCAGCACTTGTGGAGTGGGGGAGCAAATAGCCACAAATACTCAGCTATGGGAGGTGCTCTGTGGTGCTCAGGGAAGGTGATAAGGTGTGGGCCACAATGACGGCAGTCTAAAGGCTGTCTCTCCATTACCCATTCCTCTTGTGGAGAGTTGCTAGTGTTTCGGGATGTGACCCATCCCTCCTATCTTAAACTGCTCTGAAGGTACAGAGATAAATAAAATATGCCACCCCTGCAGAAAGGAGTCTACAAGTACCTGGTTCAGGCAGCTTTATAGCAAGCTGGCTCATTGTCGTGCCCATCTAATCCTATAAAACACAAATGACAGACATATCTCCTTTTCGCTTAAAAAATATCTCCTAAGAATATTTTTTTTCTTGTTCTTCTGTGCTGTTTCCCTTTCTTTTTTTCTGCTTCAGCTATACCTGGTCTTCCCAACAGACACTACCTCTGTTTTTGAATGGTATTGCACTACAGAATCATAGAATGGTTTGGGAGGGAAGGGACCTTAAAGATCATCTAGTTCCAACCTCCATGGGCATGGACACCTTCCACTACACCAGGTTACTCAAAGTCCCTTCCAACCTGCTCTTGAACACATCCAGTGTTGGGGCATCTACAACCTCCCTGGGCAACCTGTTCCAGTGACTCATCACCCTCAGAGTAAAAAATTTCATCCTAATTTCTAATCTAAATCCTCCCTCTTCCAGATTAAAGCCACTACCCCTCGTTCTATTGCTACAAGCCCTCATAAAAAGTACCTCCCTAGATTTCTTGTAGGCCCCCTTCAGATACAGGAAGGCCTCAATGAGGCCTCCCTGGAGTCTTCCCTTCTCCAGGCTGAACAACCCCAAGTCTCTCAGCCTGTCCTCACAGCAGAGGTGTTCCAGCCCTCTGATCATCTCTGTGGCCCTCCTCTGGACCTGCTCCACCAGGTCTATGTTCCTCCTGTATGGGGGCCTCCAGAGCTGGATGCACTACTCCAGCTCTGCATGGTGTTACTTCATTTCTGTTTTCTACTGAACATCAAGCCTGAAAAGCCGTCTTCACCATGCTCAGCCCCACAGCTCACCCAGGTGGGCAGGACAGATGAGAGCTAACCCTTCAGGGGTTAGCTTGCCAGCAGAGCTGTGCAACTCCCATCACAGACCTTGCTGGGCTGCAGTGTAGAAGCACCCTGAAACACTCATGTCTTTTGTATTGTCACTACCAAGCCCTCTATTTTGCCTATTAGGCCTTACAGAAATCACCAAGAGGCTTCAGAAATCTTTGCGGTAATAAAAGAGTGGTCAGATTAATGAATATCAACATTCATCATGTTGACCCAACCTCGACTTGGAAAAGCTGCAGCTCTCAGTCCAGTTTCTTTAAGAGATTAAGATCACACTTTTGTTACTTCTTTTTTTGCCTGACAGACACAGCCTGTAACTGCTTGTAACAGAACAGTTGCCTGATGTTTTCTTTCAGGCACCGCCTGCTGCTTTAGGTTATCTTAGCCAAGAAACAAAGACATCAAGGTTGTGATAGACACTTAACATTCACTGCTGGCATCAGTAGATGCTGACTCGATCTTAGGACTGAGCAATTAGCCTTTGCAGCTCTGGCCGATGTCAGGAGGATGCATGGCTTAATAAAGTCTACTCATATCTCAGCAGTTCAGGGTCACACCACAGCTGAAATGACACAGATGCTCCTGCAGCCAAAGGAAGTGACAAGGCTTGCTTTCTAAAAAAGCCTCATCTGACCTTTATTCCCTCAGAATGAAACCTGCTACAATGCACCGGCACTTCAGCCTCTAAGATGTGTGAGCTCCACATTTTTTTTTCAGAGAAAGCTCAGAGAAAAGGAACTGTTGGTGGAACACAGCAGTTTTTTATGAGTAAGGAAACAGCCTTTCTCCCCTTTATACACTGTCACCATTAAAAGGCCAAGGCACTTGGCCAGCACTAAAAGCAGTGTATTGTTCTGATTTTAATGCTATGTCACTTTCGGACTGTATTATTATTGCAATAAAAGTTGTTATGCAATTTATTTCAAAATCATTGCAATGTTATCTGGAAGCTAATTACTCTGAGGGTCTTCTTACCAAACCATTTGTCAAAAATCTGAAAGAATGAGCAACTCATGCAAATATTTTAACTTGTCTAATATTAATCAATAGACACAGAGAGTCAAACGCCCTGCACAAAATGTAAAATGGCGCGACTCTTGTATGGATAGGCTTAACTTTAGTCATGACAGCATCCTTCTGCATGCCACAGCTATCCTAAGTTGAGAATCATAGAATCATAGAATGCATTGGTTTGCAAGGAACCTTCCAGGGTTGTCTATTCCAACACCCCTGCAGTGAGCAGGGACATCTTCAAATAGATCAGGTTGCTCAGAGCCCCATCAAGCCTGGCCTTGAACATCTCCAGGGATGGGGCCGCCACTACCTCTCTGGGCAACCTTTCCAGTGATCAGCCACCCTTACAGTAAAGAATATCTTCCTAAAATCTAATCTAAATCTACCTTTCTCTAGTTTAAAACCATTGCTCCTCATCCTATCACTACATGCCCTTGTAAATAGTCCCTCCCCAGCTTTCTTGTAGGCCCCCTTCAGGTACTGAAGTATATGCTTTGAATTTTTGCAAGCTTGGAAGGTAGTATGTTAATGAAGAGGAGTTGATCCCTCCAAATATGGAATATTCAACAGGTACAGCTAAGTATCTTTTGTTTGAGGGGTGAAAACAGCTCTTCTTTTAGTGACAGCATGGGTGTCATGCCATTATTGAGGACATGGGCGATAATGTGATGGAAAGAAACAGTATTCATTTTTAGGAGGAATATACTCCAGCCACCTTTCAGCTGTATAGTTGGAAGTCACAGCCAGCCAGCAAGTAATAACAGACAGATCTTTTCAGCATTCCTGGCTGAATTGCTGGGACCAAAGTTGTGGGCCCCAAGTTGGAGTTGACCTGTGGATGAGTAACAACCTAGCAGAATGTTTTGTTTTTCCCACCAGCTTCATGTTCCAGAGGCAGGACCTGGCCCACCTGTGTCTCTGTGTCTCTGCCCTCACCCAGGTGGTAGTGGTTGGGATGGTGGGCAAGGCCAGGACTATACCAACCAGATCTCTCTTGGTGGTGTCCTTCCATGTGAAGGGCCACTGAGGGAGCCATCTCTGTCCATTGTGTCCAGCAGGCGATGCTGGCACCACAGTGGGCAGCGGAGTAGCTGGGCCCACAGGAACCTATGGCTGTATGAAAGAAGACTTTCAAGGGGATGTTGCTGTGTTCAGTGTTGGCCTGTGTGATCAGGCAACTGATGTCAGAATAAAATGATGCTGGCTGAACCAGCATAACAACACTGAATGTGAAAACTCAATGAAATTCAAACAAAATATTCTTAAAGTCCATAAGAGTCCATCATTTTACCATCTCTGCTAGGACATCACAATTAGCAACAGCTGATAAAGTTACATGATCCAGAACATGCACGGCTGTCTTTGTTATTAGCTAATTAATCCAAAAAGTACTCTATCAGGATCTCAAACCATACAGTCAATGCATGACCTGAGATACCGCATGTTTCCAATTGCATGCAATCCTGATGGAAGCTCCCTTTACGAAGACTTGTTACACTAAGAACGAGAAGCCGAACATTTCTTACGGCCTGAGAGAGTCCCAGATTAAAAGCCATCCCAAGCAACCCATTTATAAAGGATTTTTCATTTCCCTCTTTCTACCTCACCCCACCTTACAAAAAAATAAAAGTATTTTGCTCAAATTATGGATTTCCTCTCTTTCTTGGCAGAGTTACCAAAAGAAATGTAATATTCCTTCTGGAGCGTACTTCCCAGCTGCTGAAGTGCGAGACGGGGACTATCCTCCCCCAGTACCACTGACACAGGTGACCTCAGCCACCACGGCAGTTGCTGGCCTGGGCCCCAGAAGCAAGCAATGAAAGAATCACTCAGGCAGAGACTAAGCATATATCTTCCTAAAGCTTCACCTTCAGCAGTTTTTGCCTTCACTGACTCCCTCCCCAGCCAAAGGCCTTTACCACCAGAAACGGAATTTCTGCAATAGCAAGAGCTCTTGTGCTTTACCGCACGTGAGGAAGATTTCTACTGGCCGTCTACAATTTCAGCATGTGCCAAAACAATGGTGCCTGCAACAACATCTACCGTGTTACGGAAGATAACACCAACACGTCACACTGTATATTTTCCCAGCTGCACAGGGCATACTACCCACCAAAGTCCTCCACATTTTGCTACATTTTAAATGCTGAAGAGCTCATCTGGAAACGCAAGTCTGCAGAGACCTGCTGAGACTAAATCTCTTCTGTGGACAAAATCTGCTGTCTGCATAAAAGCTGTCACCAGCCTGCCTCAGGCCTGCCTGGAAGGGTCATACAGAGGAACAAATAGTTCACAGTGGCTAAGCCCCACTTTCAACCTTGGCCCTGTGGCAGAGATGGCTAACACAGGGACCAACTGCACTTATTTATGTAGTCAGGACACACCTGTTGAGTGGCAGGGTCTCAGTGCAGTTGCAAGTCATGGGCCACCAACAGACAGCCGAGAGGGAAAAGCTATTTATGTCAGGAGCTCCTGTTGCTGTCCTCAACAAGTCAGCTGGCTTTCAAAATGTTTCTTCCAGGACCAAAATTCCACCTGAATTCCTTTAGCATATGACCCTTTTTTAGCTTACTGTCAGGTTCAGTCTGCCTTCTATGCTCCCCCTGTCCCTGTTTGACACGGGTTCACATAACTCTGAGATGGAAGAATGCTCAGCAGACTGTTCTTTCGCTCTTCCTCAGCTCTTGTGGTGTGTCTATGCGATCTCAGACATTATCAGAGTGTGCAGGTTTACCACTCTACCTCACAGCTCTCATGAACAATCCACCTGCATGAAGAAGGTGCTTTTTGGAGATGAAATCTGGGCTGCTTCCAAAAAATGCATAGCTCTGGGAAGACCTGAGAAAACCTGCAGCTGCTCAATAGCTGTCATGTATATTCTGATTTGAAAGAGCAGACTGTCAGGATAGTATTTGCATAGAGTGAAATGACCCACAGCTAGTTCACTCAGACAGGTTACAGGGATAACAGCAACTAGCACAACACACATTTGTTAAGCCCTAGATAAAATTCTTCCTCCACTTCGCACTTCTGAGGATTTTCAGGGAAGGATAAGCAAGCCTGAAAGAACTCTTACAAACAATTTCACATTCCTAGAAAAAGAAGCAGTTTTGGGATTGTGTAGCTGTCCTGGCAGATCTGTCCTGCCGAGAACTAACAGCTTAAGACAGAATAAGAACAATCTAACATGAGTTTCTAAAACCCACTGACTTTTATAGCAGAAAGCAATAGCTGTGTGCCCTCTTCCAGGCTTCTGCCGTTATTGCAATATCCTCCCCAGAGTATTCCCCTCTGCATCATCTGCACCAGTTCATTGCCTACTTCATTTCTAACTTAAAGTAATGAAACCTTGGTAAAACAAGTTTTAAAAGATGAAGGAAACTGAAACAGCTTTACAGGCATTCACACTCCCTCCCCCTCCCATTCTGAAGGGAGAGGTCTCCCATGATTGCTGCAGTGTGCATTTGGATTTGACTTGCATAGATTGGCCATTTCCTGCTCCTGCAGGTGTATATATTTTTCCAAGATCTGGAGAAAAAACAGTTTTTATTAACCCATAGAAATGCTTACACAAGCTCTTAAATACTCAAAGATGATAAATTCATCCATTAATGAATCTGCTTCTCTGAATGGGAGAATATACCACGATCCTAGTGGGTAAGGCAGAAAAGCGGACAGGAAGAGAGAAAACAGTGCTACATTTCGATATTTTGACAACAGCTATTAATATATTACAAAGAGCACACTGTCAAGCTATTTAGGTTGCAACTTTTAACTTGCCCTTTAAAATTCCTTTGTAACAAAGAGGAAATAACTTTAGCCCAGCTGCAACTTTACTCCTTTCTTCCATGCTTTAAATAAAGAACCACCTTGCAATGAGCCCTTTGCCTCTCTGACTTCTCCAGTCCAAGGTGGTCCAGCAGGCAGTCAGTGGATGAAGGCTTAAAGTACCCTCTGCTATTCCTGGCTCTGACACTGACCTGCTGCACAGAGGGCAGCTTGCTTGACATCCCTCTGCCTCAGCCCTTGTTTTCCCTGGCTATTTAGGCAGCAAGCTCCTCAGGGCAGAGACTGCTCTTTCTGGGCCTGTACAGCAGCTGGCAAAACAGACATGGCCTACCAGACAACTGTAATATCACTATACTCACAGATAACCCCAAAGGCTTTGTGCTACTGCTCAGCTACAGCTTAGCTGCAGAAAGTATTCTTAAGCCATAACTTTTCTGTGATATGCTACCATGCACTTTTGGAGCCAAAATGCTCCATTCACCTTATATCACAAAGAGCTCGACTCTTGCTTCAGCTGTTCCTATGACTGAGTGAAACAAAAATCTTCAATGCAGGGACTATCTATTTACCATCCCCATGACAAGGTCTTGTCGCAGTACAGGTCTATGCATAAAATTAACATGACCATACAGAAAACATGGCAGCATGACACAGAGAGACTTGCAGGACAGGTGCCAAGAACCACATCCCTGTAAAACTACTCCATACTTCCATAATAGTAACACAATATTCTAGTAAACATTTGCTTACTACTGATTCAAAGAAGAAACAGCAAGCACATTTTTAACACCAAGAATGTGCTTTAAGAACCCTTCCAAGTCAGGCCCTGCTGTCCCTACCAGAGTAATTGACACTGATGTCAAACTAGTGATCCCCAGCCCGCCAAGGAATAAAGTATACAGAAACATTACTCAAAGCAAACTTATTTATTCTTCTATAAGCACACAATTGAATCAATACCTTAAATACATTACTTGCATCTGCAGTTCCCAACTAGCCAAATCTACCAGAAAAGGCAAATACAAGAGCCTGTCAATGTTGTGAATATGCCTTTCAGCATAACAGTTAGCAAACCAATTTAACATTGCTTAAGCCTAAGTAAGCATCCTGAGTTAATAACAGCTGGGAATTTGTAAAAGTACATAGTCAGGATGAGATGTAGATAACTTTAAAAGTTGAACTTCAGGTATACTACAATTTCTCTCCTCTATGCTGCTAACAGCCAGGGGTTTGCAGCCAGTTTCTTATAAATTTTCCTCCCTTCCCTATTTTGGCATAGAGAAGTTTTAGAAGCAAGATGACTGTGCAAACAGTTGTTTCATGTACAAGCTAAAACCTGTTGTTCCCACTGATCTTCTTGCTACAATTATCTGAAGATACACCTAACAGAAACAACATTTTAAATAAATGGCAAAATTTTCAAGTTAACCATTATTTTTTAAATAGGGAAGTGGGGGGGGGAGGGGTTTAAATTTCACGGCTATCTCACACTCTAGGCTCAAATTTGTCTCTATTTACAAAGCATTAACAGATTGCTTATCAAAAGCCATTTAACAGCAGAAATGATCAAACTATTCTGAAATATATATAAAAAAAAAAACCACACAAACAAAACAGCAAATACTCCCTAGACTAGTTTTTAACTTATGCCAGCCTCCCAGGGACCATCAGTTTCAGAACCATGCATGTTACTTCATTAAGTATGTTTACCATAACGGGTTCTAGCCTTTGCTTTGTCAGTTGCAGATAGTATTGCATAAAAACCTCTTAAGAGCAAAAACCCATGCTCACCTCATGCAACATTATCCAGAACATGCAACAGAAGCTTCAACTCTTGAGCAAGTCAAAGCCAAACTTGACAAATTCAGAATTTACTCCGTATCACTAAGAAAGCACAGTTATCAAGAAGATTCAGCTATCCATCATCTTCATCAACATTCTATTTACCCAGTGCTATTTTAAATACTCACTCAGCTCAAATTTAACTTTCAATGAGCAACCTACCAGGTTTCTGTGTGTCCAGAAGCCTACCTCAGCCCTCTCCCCAACTTGTATCAGTTTGTCAAATAAAATAAAACCTCTCTCTGCAAATCTTACTCCCTCAATTACAAGAGTAGCAATCTTGGAGATTGCTCTTGGAGACATGCATGAGGAGCAAGTGGTATGGAAGAGATGTGGCTATTTAAGACCCACAAGCTGCCACAAAGACTATTAAACTCTTTTTCAGCTAAGTACAATTTTTACAGCTGTAACACAACTCAAGCAGTGTACTCACACTGGTTCTTCTGGAGAAGTCCAGATACCCAGACACCGCAGTACTGCAATAGGCCCTTGTCTTTTATCTGTTGCCAGAACTGTGTGCCCTACTAGAACAAAACTCCTGTAACTAGCCCCAGGCACTGGACCTTCACACAGGGGAAACAAGCATTTGGCTTTCAGGTGTTCTCCATAAGATCTGGCACACTGTTTCAAAGAACTGAAGATTGTCTGAGCCTTTAATGAAGTTAGAAGTAATTGAAGGATTCATCCTCCAGATATAGGCTGGTTATGCAGGAACCTTGAGATATAATGTCACTTGGTGTGTTACCCACAACTGAACTCCCCAGGTCCAGGGCAGTGCTGACCAATGCTAAAAGCAGCACTCAGTACCAGAATTGTTTAAGGAAAACTTGAAAATAGGACTCAACACAAAAGCACATCCTAGAATTACTAAAAACCCTGTTCATAGCAAACGTAACAGCACTGAAATCCCTGGGAGCTTATGATACTCAAGCAGCCTTCCCTTCACTTAAACCGTCTGACCTACCAAACCTCTTCTGTAGCTGTTTATAGACCTGCATTCCTTTGCAGGGGGAAGTGGTGGTCCTTTACAAATGCTGCACCTGCTCTGCTGTACACCTGATCCCTCCTGCAACTGAAGGAGCATAGTGTCACCTTATTCTTAATGAAAAATACAGAACTTCATTTCCTCAGGAGACAAAATCATATATCACAGTAGATGTAGTCCAACGCACAGCCATTCTGACTTCCAAGAGAACTGTGCCTCCCTTTCAAGCTGTAAAGACTGAATGGGCTGAAGCACTGGTCTGAAAACCTAACACCGGCAGCTTCAGCACCACCAAAGTTCTGCTTCTGCCAGCAGGAGCCATAACTGTTTCTCTAAAGTTTGTGCTATTGACAAGATAGTAACATGGGACAGCAAAACAGGCAAGAACTAACATCCCTTCTTTTGCTTGTCAACCTAGTGTTTACAGAAACAGTACTGACTCACTGGATGACAAACAAGATCCTGGGCTGGCAGCTAAAGAGAAACCATAGGAAGGGATTCATAGATCCTAAGAATATAAACTTTCTTTTAGGATCTTTAAAGTAGCATGGAAAGCCCACATTGTGTGACTGCCTTCGAGTGGTGTTTCACACACTAGGAAATTTGAGAGAGAAATGGCAACCTTTGGGTCCTTACCAACCACCAAGACCGCTGAGAAGCAGCGAGGGCGCATGGCCATGCAGGAGTCACCTCAGCTGCCCACGGCGGCTCAGCCTGCTTCCCCACACTTGAAACCCTCGACCCTGTGTGTTTTGTCAGGGGGAGTTTGGGCAACCGAGCTGATCTGGAGAGGGCCTCAGGCCCTAACGCTTGCGAGGCCCTCCGCCCGGGCCCAGCGCTGAGGGAGCCTGGGAAGGCCCCGCCAGGCTCTCCCGCTTCCTCGCGGGAACAAGAAACGCCTGCCCACAAACCCCCAGCCCTCCTGGACAGAGCCGAGGCGAGGCCCCACCGCCCCGGGGCCGCCGCATGCGGTCCTGTCCCTCCCCTCGCAGGGACGGCCCCGATGTGGGCCCGGCGCGATGGCCCTTCCCCTACGCTCGCCGCCCCATGTTGGCGCAGACTAAAGACAGCGCAGCCGCGCTTCGAGAATAGCTCCCCCCCTCCTTCCCTCCGCCCCCTCACGGCAGCGGGGAGCCCCCCTTAGCGACTACGCCAGAAGCGCAGAACGCCCCTTAGCAACCAGCTAGGCCGCAGCATCCCCGGCCTTTCCCAGCCGCCGCGGCCGCCTCCCCCCCCACCCTTCCGCCGGGAAGGCCGCGCTTACAGGTCGGTGCCGAGGTGGGTGAAGCCGGAGTTGAGGCAGCCACGGGCTATACGCCTCCAGAGGAGATCGCGGCTACTGAGGAAGCGCAGGCGGCGGCAGACCTGGCCCAGGCGGCCCAAGGCCTGCGCGTCCAGGTAGGAGCAGATGAGGAGCAGCAGCTCCTCGGGTAAGGCCCAGAGCGGGGAGGGGGGGGAGGAGGAGCGGGGGGAGGCGGCCCGGGATCCCCCCTCCGCCTGGGGGGATCGGGGGCTGCCCTTCCTCCCCATGGAGCAGCAGCTCCGGCTCCCGGGGAGGAGGGGCAGGAGCTGCTGCTGCCCAGGGGAGGCCAAGCCATGGACGGGGGCAGCCGCTCCCCAGTCACATGGGGCAGGAGCTGCTGCCTGTCACTCCCCCGCTCCGAAGGAGGAGGTGGCCATCAGAGCGGGAGGGGTACGGAACCGCCGAGCCCACCCTCGTTAGCGAATTAATTCATTAACGGGAGCCGCTGGGATTACCCCTGTGCAGCTGCCCCCGCAGCGGCCCGGCGCACGGGTCCATATTCTTCTGAGCTGGGATTAGCAACATCACCTGATCCACGTATTCATTAATAACGTGAGCAAATAGCGCTGGGGACGGTGATCCCAGGTACTCAGAGCATCTGTTCCACCACCTGGAGCAGCCCCAGCTAGGCACTGTACCCCTGCGAAGGAAGGTGAACAGCAAGGTTATTAATGCTCATTAATTATCCTTGAGCAGGGTCAGGAGTGCCTGTCACCCATGAAGTGACAGCAGAGGTCATCTGCTGCTTCACAGCAGTTTTCAACGCTCCCAGATTCCTGGGCCACAAAAAAAGAAAGGATCTTCCTGACATAAGAGCAGTCCCTGCTACAGTGGAGTTAAGGCTGGCTTTTCACAGGGACCCTTTGATGCAGTCCATTCTCCCCTTCAGGGCTCCACAGAGCAGGGTCTGAAAAGTGCTCACGCTTCACACCTGTGTGTGCATATGTACAAGCACACAGCCACGAAAGAACCATTCATGATAACTGAGTCATTGTTGCCATCCACAGGAGCCTGGAGTACTGACAACGCAGAAGGATTCTGATCCAAAATGGCAAAGTAGCCCTCCATGGACGGTGGAGAAGGAAAATATGAGTCTACTGTTGTGTTATTCTTTCTTGTAGTACTTTCCACTCTGCAGAAGCCTAAAATGCATGGGTAAATTTCCCCTTCAAAATTTAAAAAAATAGATAAATTATAAGAAGTTCATAGCAGCCTGGAATTCTTTGAGCAGGTATCACTTACCCACCACAGTCTTCATCTCCTTTTGCACAGTGGAGTAGGAAAATAAATGTCAGCATATAATGAGGTTACCATAGCATACAGGCCTTTAGACAGTACTTGCATCCTGTTCCAGAAGGTCATCCTCTCTGTGTAATCTCAAGCACTCAGATATTCATACAACTATATCACCGACTCTGGAAGCCTCGTATTTAAGAGGTTGAGAACTGCCAGCTGAGGAGCTATCTGGCCCATTTACACCAACATCCCGGAAGTCAGGGAAGTTCCAGAAGGCAGCAAATCAGCATTCATAATGAGTGAATCGGGTGGCCCAAGTAATTAAAATTTTTTCAACCTAGGTTTGAGTTAGGTGAAGTAACAGCACATTTGGTACTGGACTTAAGTAGCCAATTGAAAAGGAGGTAATATAACATTTTCTTTTACGTGAGATGATGGAAACATGGTGTGAATGCAGTTTTGTATCAACTTAAAGTCTTTTTTATGACATTAAACTTGGCTCCTTTGTAATAGACTTCAACAGTATCTGAAACATTACGAAAAGCTGAATGACTTCTCCAACTTAAATTGTTTTTGTAAAGACAGATTTATTATCAAGTTGGTCTTTCTCTAGTAGGATCCCACAGAGACAGCTTATTCACTCTATACTATTTAATACTTTTACTAGCAGCCTCAAAAAAATTCTGAAATCATTATTAGCAAAGCTTTGTAGAAAGCACCAAGCATAGGGCAAAAGGCAAAGAAAGGATGCTTATGACTACATAACCCTATGTTAAGTTTAGGCATAATCAGATTGTATATATTTCAGTCAAGCTGAATGTAAAGTCTCACATCTAGGAACAAAGAATGTAGGTCACACTGAAAGGATGTAACTCTATCCTGCAAAGCTGCAATTCTGCAAAGACTTCATTAAGATGAATAATCAGCTGAATGTGAGCTCCTTCTGCAGCGCTGTGACCAAAGGGCTAGTGCTGTCCTGGGAAACAAACAAGAGCCAGGAGGTTCTTTTACCTCTGGATTTGACTCTGTTGTGACTGCTTGGGAAATAATTTGTCCAGCCAACATTTCAAGAAGGATGTTGAAAAACTAGAGGAGTTTCAAAGAAAAGTAGTAAGAATGATTGCAGGACTGTCAAACATGTTTTATAGTGAGACCCAAAGTGCTCAGTCTATTTAGCTTTCTAAAGAGAGGGTTAAGGTGTGAGGTGATCATACCTTGTGAGCACTGAAACAGGAAGAAAAATCTGGTAACACTGGGATCTTCTGTTTAGCATACAAAGAGATAAGATCTCTTGACAGAAGGTGATGGGAAACAAATTCATAAATAAAGCATGCTTTTGTAGTGAAGAAAATTAACTGTCTAAACAGCTTATCAAGATTTATGGTAGATGCACTATTACTGGATTTTAAAAAAAACGATAGCATTTGGGGTTTTTTTTTGCCATAGAGAGAGAGCTTGGCTAGACCACAACAACTAAACTTAAACCAGGAATTTACCAACGTGTCTTAACTCAGGATATCAGACTAAGACAAAGGGGACCCTTCTGGTCTTAGACTGTTACTCTACAGAGGCAACATCTGCACAGTGCATGTCTCCCTGTGTGACACATACTCCAGCATACAATACTCTCAGTCTGTGGCTGTGCCACTTTACCAAGGGAACTACTTGGTGCAGTCCAGAAGGAGTCTGGATGCAAAGTAACACGTACAGCGTGACCCTCGGGGATACCAGGACAAGTGCATCTGTAGAAGTGCTCTCAATTTGTGACCCAGTGTATAAACAACTATGAAATATTTGGCTAAGATGAAGTGTATTTGCATGCAGTGATTGTCAGGAGGGTCAAATATGCTCCATATAGGGGACGTGGAGTAATATGAAGAAAAAATTACAATATGTTGCACTTACATGTAGCATTGTTTTCCACTATGGATAACTGCCTTACAACATAGTAACAATAATAATTCTTTGCCCAAAACATAGATATTATCCATTATTTTCTTTGGTGTTTTTTTTTTAAGAGAAAGGACCTGAACTGCATATGCTTGTTCTCAGGCCTGGTATCAACTCCTGTGCCTGCTGTGGAGCTGTCAAAGCTGCGCATCACAGGCTAAGAACCCAGTGGCGATGCTGAAGTAAGTGCATGTGTAGGTGTTGGCAGGAGCAAGCACGGAGAATGATTCTGAACTATTACTAAAACAGCATGTGTAGCATGATTATTTCCATTATTCTGTTCATGCTCTAATAAAGGACTCCATGCCCAGTGCAATATGATCATAAAGTCAGTAATGTATCCTTCCCAAATCTTACAGTCAAAGATCCCAGTCCTTTCATGGCCCATGACCACTCTGAACCTCTAGAAAATGGGATAGGTATCTGTGCTGATGTAGCAGACCATTCCAGCATCATGGCTTGCAGGGTTTGCAAGCTAAAAATTGTGGGGCTTATACCTGTAAAGCTTGTGCTTTAATAGTGTGAGTCAAATCCAGCTTGGAAGAGACACTGTTTCAATACCTGCCTGTCAGTGCTGTTTTTGCTGTCTTCAAGGGGTTTTATTATTTGCACTGCCCTCAGATACACCTTTCCAGCTAAAGACACAATCATGTGGACAGCTCTTTGTTTTGATTTTCCTTCCAACCAATGCTCTTGTGTATTTCTGAAACTTAAGACACCTCCTCTGCTACTACAGTACTTATCTGTAACACCATCACTTTGAGGGATTAAAGCAGGTTACTTGTTACACACTTAGATCAAGAGTAGAAAGTCTATCCTGTTAGGGCTGGCGGAATCTGGTTTTGATCTTGAGTTGTTTTGATTTTCTCTGAGAGCAAGTAACATGTTATTTTAACTTCTGAATAAGGTGTGCTACCTGACTGTGTCTCTTCTGTTCAGCAGAAAGGATTAGAAACCTCCACAGAACTTGCACTCTATTAAAGCAGAGTGCTCACCATTGAGAACCAAGGAGCTGAATTGTTTTCAGATTATATGTGTATGTGTGTGTCTTTCCCACATCAAAGACTTTGATGGAAGCTGTTCACGCTATTGTCAGGAATGCAGGGATTGGCACAAAGGTGATTAGCAAAATTGCTTTTCTGCAGGAGAAGCACAAAAATTATCAAAGGATTAAAGAGGATAAAATTAAAAGGTTACGCTGAATTTGGGGGTAAATTTTCTCCTTTTTATCCCAAATTATATATATTGAATTGTTTTTACCTATAAAAGGCCTGCCAGAAGAAATCAGAATTAGAAGCTATTTGGTATGGGTTCTGTTGAAGGGCAAGAAAAATCTTCCCTTAAAAATAATCCCAACAGACCCTATTCTGAGTGCTTCCAAACCACATCTACAAGGAGTTTTTAATGACTGCTAAGGGCACCCAGCCAGCAGCCATCCCTGCAAGGTTCTCAGCAGCCACAGCATCGGGACCTTTAGTCATAATTATGCTGAAAACAAACAATTCCATAAATCAGTTTGTCATCAGCGATGCTGTTTGCTTACTTTTCTCACTACACTCTGCTGACAAAGATACTAAACTGAGGGGATCGCTTTCATTATCCACTTGCTAGGCACATGCAATCCTTTTGTATTTTGATCAGCAGCTGGGCTGCTTGAATGGTTTGGAAAAAAAAAGGCGATAAAAATGGATTCTCAAATATTTTACTGTATCAAAATGAACCGCCAGTCCTTCCAGAAGCTCTCTTGCTTGGCAAAACTGCAGAGCGATTTAAAAAATGTATCACCTCCCATAGCCAGCAGAATTGTCTCATCTTGCTGGTTCAGACTCTCCTTGTTCATTTTAATTTCAACAGTCCTTTATTATTTGCTGAGTACCAGCCATATACCTATTTCTTGTCTGTACATTTTTAGTTTTGTTTGTTTGTTTTACTAATCTGTTACTTTCTGGAAGTCACCCAGAATATTTTATTTGTTTTTAACCTCATTTATCAAAGTATTATCTAAGGCATCTGTTCAGAAAATGCTCATTTTAACTGTTTTCCCAACAATGACCTTCTTCCTCCCCCCCAGGCCACATCAAGTTGTCACTCACCAGACAGCTGTGGAATTCGGAATCATTCCTTTTAAACGCTTTACAATTCCAAATGGTAGATTTCTAATGGCACAATATGATTGCCACAAAGATCTTTAAATTTCCCAATCCTTCAGGCTTCAAAGGCTGGACCGTCCTTGATCTCCTGAAGGAATGCTTTTGAATTTTGTTCTTTTATAGGGGCTACCTATGAAGATATTTTAGAGGCTTTTTCCTTTCATACTTAGTGCCCAAGGAACTAAACACTGAAATACCCACTGGCTTCTGTGAGAGTAAGAACAAGACTTAAAAAGTTATTTCTAGAGATTTGCACCTCAGTTTTCATTAATTCCACAGGTTGTTCCAAAACTTCTTGGAGTGTTTATGAAGCAATGTAAGAGTATCCTCAGTGTAGCAGTGACTATGGTACTGTTTTATCCTGCATCTGCCTTCCACCTACATGGCTACTTCATGCAGTTCCTAGCCTGCCATGAGCAAGTCTGACAGTGTCCTTACTCACCATGTGCCTGTGGGTACAGGGGTCCTTTGCTCTTGGAGGATGCTCCACTGTCATGTCACTTAGAAGGTAATAATTTGCTCAAGGAAAGTGAGCAAGCCTAATCCTACAAGCAGTTTTGGGTCTGCCTTGACTGGGCAAGAAAGACAGAGCCTAATTACCTGCAACAATTACAAATTTGCAGAACTGATAGAGTTCTAGGCTTCCTTCTCTCTTCCCTACAGCCAGAGGCAACATTTCACTAGTAGTGCTTTCTTGCACAGTAAGATTTCTCAATGAGGAGGCTACCTTTTTTATTTCTTGCTGGTTGATTCTGGTTTATCTCATCACTGAAGCACAGAATTGTGTGCTAATGCACGTGATCTTTAAATAGTCCTCAGTCTAACCTCAGGTTTTGCAACGAGAACAACAAACTGCAGGAACAACTAATTACTAACCTAGTTTATGGGTCAGGGAACAGGCCTTAGATCCTCATTTACAGAGGTTTCTTATGATCATGTAAGCCCTACCTCTCTAAGACTATTTTTGTTTGTTTGTTTAGATCCGTTTTAAAAAAAAAAAAATCCCTCATCTGAAAATAGAGAATGTTTTCGTTTGGAACTGGAAGCAAACACAGTTGATGGCTTTAACATCTGCTGGACAATGCTTGGATGGGTGGTGGGCACCTCACACAGTTTTGTGACAAACACATGTGCGTACAGCGTGTCAGATTATAAATCCAAGAATAAAGAGTCATTAAAACCTCCCTTCTCTAGCCCACCTGCCATGAAAATAGGCTTTTCACTCTATTTAAACTGAAAATGAGTATTGGAAAGGAAAATGCAGACATTCCAGGGATTCAAGTCAAAATCTCCCCCTCCAGTAAAGGGGGTCTGTCAGCTGAACATAAATTGATCCATTGTCTGTCTCCCATCAGGACCCATAAGCTACCCCATGTACATATGCTTCTGTTCTTGCTAGAAACCTAGACCTCACAGTCCAAGACCATCATAGTAAAATTTACATCAGTTTTTAGCTTGATCTGAAACTGCTTATATCTCAAACTCCCTTTTCTGCTTTTGCAGCCTGTTCGTTCCTAGTGCAACTTTAGGGTGCAAATTCCAGTGAGATTAGCTTGCTACCCTGCAGAGCACAAGCCCTCTCAGCTCCACCATGAGTGCAAAGCTTTCTGCTCTTGGAAGGGAGGAAAGGAGAAAGAGCCACTTGCACTCTGGGTCAACTCTTAGCAGAATTCACTTGAGTGCCACAAATGATAAATTTGATCCTGTTCTTTCTCTTTTCCTCCAGGCTTGCAGTGATCTTATCATTGCTAGTGTATCTAAATTATTAGCCGCATTATACTGAACATCTCAAAGGACAAAACAGCCAGGCTGTGCAAGATGCCTGTGAACCTGCAGAAGAGAAAGGGCTTCCAACTTACAGACATCAGTTGCAACTCTTGAAACTGAGTTTGCTAGTATGTGATGACTGACAAATCACAATGTTTCTCATAGCTTATTCTCCTGTAACGTTGCTTCTTCATCTGCTTAGATATTATGAGCCTTGTAACACACTCTGAGCCTTATAACTGCATTAGCAACGCCAGGCAGATAATAGCTTTTTAAAAGCAGAAAAACCCACAGCACTTTTCCCTGGTGCTTATCTCTCTTTCCATGCACAAAAACATACAAATGTGGGGTTTATTTCAGCATGAAGTTCTGTACAAGCAATCTGTGAAGCCATCTACTTGCTTATTTTCTGTCATTCGCCCTGCAGTGCAAGGCCCATTTGCTGCGTGGGTGCCCTAGCAGGTGTTTGGATGTGCAGGTGTGTGCACAGGCAAAGTCCCGAGTGCAAGCACAGACAAAGATTGAAATACCAGGGCCTTTCAGCCTGAACCTGACACTGCCACTTTAAAACCAGAGACATGGACATCAAAGTTTTCCACTCCCCAGAAGGAATGGACTATTTTGCACCCTTCCAAATGATGTCTCTCATCTCTCTGCCTTTCCTACAGCCTTCTCTCTCTCACATGCACACACTTTTTCTAACACCATCCCTCCCTCTCCACTTCAAACCATGGGAAAAATCTAGGAAAAGAAGCTTGCTGCCTAAGGGACCGTTTCCCTGCATTGTTTTTTCCAGCTAGACCTGAACAGACTGAAATCAATTCAGCTCTCTCGCTCGCCCTTTCCCTCCCTCTCCCATGTCTTTTTTTGTTTCCCTTCGATCGTGCTCTGTGCCTTAAGAAAGCCCAGTTTGGTTATATACATCCCCATAGCAATCAAGTGACCACTGGTTTTTTATTGCTTGTAAAAACACAGTATCTTTTTCATGGGAGTCAGGTTCTTCTTTGGGTTGAAATGCCCTGTGAGCAGTGGCAACAACTTGCAGAATCTTTGATCAATTCTCACATATCCATTTGAAGTATCTTTAGTAGACCCATCAAAAGAAAGGGGCTTGGTAATTAATATTTTAATATAGTGTGTCAGCCTCTCATTGTTTTATTGGCAAGAGGCCTGATTTAACAGAAGTAGGCAGAAAAATACCTGTGTCTGATCTGAATTGCTATGTGCTCTAGAAAATATACATTATTAAAGCTGAAGTCCAGCTGTTGCTATATTAATATCCTCTGGTTTTTATTTGCTCCTACCTTTTGGAAGGTTTCAGTTTTCATTCTGAAATTTTCCAGGCTTGCTCCCAATACTGAGGTTATAACTGCAGGGTAAGAACCAGAGGAGAATGTAAGAAGTTTCAATGGAAATTTGAACAGGCAAGATTCAGCACAGCAGAGCCAGCACCCCAAAGAAGGCAGAAGCATCACTTGAATTTTGATCTTACCACCTGTTGACAAAGGGCAGAATTAAGATGTGCATGCAAACTGACTTTTATGCCTTCCAAACTCTGGAATAGTTAATTATGCAGTTAGTATTCCCTTAACATATTTTTTTCTTTCCCTGAGTTGTCTAGGGTCTCAGGGCCAGAGGTGAGGCAGCTGTAAACAACAGTTTCATTGCATTTAACAGAATTATACTGCTTTATATCAAAACAGGCTATGACCCCAAGACAACACAAAAATTATCCATGTGTCCTATCCAGAACTTCCATAATAAATTAAAACTAGCAATCAAGATGGATCACGAAACAGAAATGTCCAATGAAAGCCAAAAGACACCATTGCAGAAGAGTTTAAGTGAGAAAAAGAATGGAGTTATGAAGTTGCAGGTTATCACCACCACCCAGCAGCCCTGAGCCCTGGTGGGGATTTTATTGCTTGCCCTAAAAAACCTAACACTGTCCCCATCAAACTGGACTTGCCAAGTCCAGCCAGTGGATAATGGCATGCCAAGAGCTTCTCACGTAGCTCCAGGTGACCAGAAAACAGCGAAGGCTTAATATGCTTTAATGATAGCTAGATCAAAACCAGCACTGCAGAAACCTGCTTGCCACTTCCAAGGCATTCAGCTCAGGTCACGTCATCCATCACCCAGACCCAGAGGGCGTACATCGCATTTAAGAACTGAATTTTCACCTTCTGTGCTACCCGCAGTTTCCATCTGGAGGCTGGAGCAATCCTAAATATGAGCTATTTCACTAAAACCTGCCTTCTAGATTGACAAACTCGGTTACCTGTCTGTCTGGTGATGCCTGCTGAGTATCTGTGAAAGCCAAGCAGAACCATTTGGTGCTCAACAGCACGGGAAATGCAACTTTATTTACATGCCTCAATAGTGTTTTCAGCATCTAGCTTTTGACTTAACATTACACATGCTGTGACTCGCCTGCCTTTTGCACTACTTTACTGTAGTATGAGCTTTAATACTACAATTCCAAGTTCTTTCCCAAACAGCATAACACAGTGTGGGCTGTTTTTCTTGTACCACCTCAAATACACTTGTAGTATCAGGTAACTGCCTTGCAGCTTAAACTGCCTGAGATTTGTAACCAGTATCTCCTATCTCTACTTTGGCAGCACCCAGAATGTGGCCTGATTATTTTCAGCTAGATGCATAGTTCTTTAGAGCTATGTTTCAGGGGAAGAGGTGATTAGTTATGATATTAATTTTATGCAATACAGACTTTTAGGTAAAGGAGTTGAAAAGCTCAACCATGCAGGTCAGCATAATTTCATTTGGTTTATGCATGTCAGTATTGTGTGTGTGTTTTTAGATATTCTCTGTATTTAGTAAAAAGTGGATTGTGTAAATACAGTTTACCAAGTATTTTCCTTATAAATGCCTGTATGTTGAGTAACGTGCAGTATAACATATTCTATATAAAATTGCAGAAAAGGGCATATAAAATATTATACAATGAGGAAATCCTAGATGATAAGAGAGATTTGTCTTAGAGCATAAATGAAAGGGGCTAGAGTTAGTAATCTCTACTGCAAGGTACCTCCTATCTACGATTAGCATGCTTAATTGTACCAACCTAACAACCTCCTGGAAACTTTAGCACAAGGTGGGTTCTTTTGTTTGTTGGGGTTTTGTTTTGTTTTTTTAGAAAGAAAAAACTGTGATAAAAAGAGAAGAGAAGAAGTAAAAAAAAAAAAAAAGAACTTAAACATGGAACAAAGCTTCAGTGCATTGTCTTTGTTGTGGGTGTACTTTCAGGAACTGTTTCCCGAGAGCTCAGTCTCTTACATGCTATGATTTCTTCTAGTTGTTTTGGCTCCTTATTTTATATAATACAAGACAAAAATCTGCATATAAGCTTTCTCAAACACTTGTACATGCTGAAGCCACCTGGCAGCTCTAGTTGCCCACTTCCAGGACTGCTGAACATTTCTAGCTTGCAAATAATTGTCATGATTGTGTGTAAATACCATCTCTTGGGACTCCTGTGATAGATACTGTAGGAATGCAGTTCCCCTGGAAGTAGCCAAGAAGGATCCACTTCCCTGCACATCTTAAAACATTTTTTGGGGAAAAACTCTCTCTCCCCACACAGACTCAACTATGTCCCTGAAAATCCTGTCAAGAGAGTTGAAAACAGGGTACATACTCCAAGAAACAAAAATTATGAAAGTTAACAAGGGAATGGGGGAAAGTAAAGACATTTACCTGCTCATATGAACAGATGGACAAGAATAGCCTTCTGGGCAATCTGAACACTGTACAGAGCATAAAGGCAGCAGACAAACATTGTATTAGAAAGGCAGAG
>JAVSBS010023642.1:83906-110887 GCA_033124195.1 Coracias cyanogaster | reverse complement strand
TCAGGGAGTTGTGCAGAGCCAGAAGGTCTCCCCTGAGCCTCCTTTGCTCCAGGCTCAACAACCCCAGGTCCCTCAGCTGCTCCTCACCGGACTCGTGCTCTAGAATCCTGGGGCAATTCCCCACGGCTCACACCAGGACCTAGAGCCTCGGCTGCCGTTGCGTGCGCTTGTCTCCGTCTGTGGTTTGCACTGAATGGAGCTGGCCGCGCTCCGCCCTGAGCCCAGCTGCACGATTACTCATTTCCATATTCATTCCATGATTTTTAATAGCCTCTGCTGGGTCATGGAATCAATTCATGAGCTTTTGTTGTAAACCATTCCCTCCACTTAATGTGCTCCAGGTTTCTGGATTAACAGCGAGTAAGAGCCCGGGAGTCAAAGGGGGCTTGAGACAAGCCTGGGAGCTGGGCGCTGAAGGGCCCAGTGGTGAAGCAGATGCTCAGGTAGTTAACCAAGGGAGTTAACTATGGGTATCGGCTCTTCCAGTGCTCTTGACTTGTTCTGGCCACTGACACACAGCTGCAAAGCTTCCCTCACAGCTGCCCAAGGCCAAGGAACCATCTCGAGGTTGTCCTTTAAAATGCAATTGATGGTTATTCCCCAGCATTCCTCAGAAAAGGGAGTCTCCAGCTGCCAGGCTGCAAACCAGCTGCAGTTTCTGTCCCCAGAGGTGATGCAGGTACTTCATTAGGAGGATGGCTTAAATACCTTCCCTAGAGCCACCTCGCTGTGCATCCCCAGATCAGAGGGAGGTGAAGCCGAGAGGGGCTGAGAACTCCACCGGGCATTGCAAAACAAGCTGGTGAGAAAAAAAACCGCAGGGGAAGCATCTTGTGGAGCGTGAGATTCAGCCAGGAGGGTGGGAAATGTGATTTGCATTTGGTAACTACAAACACACGTAGCCTGGGGGAGAGCAGAGGAGCCACAATAGCAAGGAATGCCCCGGGGAGAGGTGGTGATCCCCTCCTAGAGAGGGCCCTTTTGAATTTCCGCCTGGGAAAAGGCAGGGTCAAGTGCTGAATATGCAGAGTCCTCTCCTCCTTGCATCCTGACTGCAAGGCCAACAGGCAAGAGCTGGGAAAGGAGCCGAGAGGTCAATCAGCAGCGAGGAGCTTGGGCTCCTGTTTGTGTCCCTTAGGAAATCGGGAAGCACTGGAATTAGTCGAGGGGTGCAAAGCAGACCGGCAGGAAGGATGATGGTGGGGAGGTGGCAGTTAAGTGACAATGCTCTGAGTAGGAGGTGTTGTCATCTGGGCCCATGCGTGGACTTAGCAGGCTGGTGGGATCTGTGGGACTGAAGAGTCTCCTGTGGACCAACAGCCAGAGCAAGGCAGTTGGCATCAGGCGATGGATCCAGAGGAAATAAACCCTCTGCTTGGCCCCAGGGGCTGAGGGGATCCATCTGGCTGTGTTTTCTCTCTCTAACCCTGCCTCTAAAGAAAAGCCAGGAGGTATCAGGGGAACATGGAGCCCCTTCCCTCAGCCCAGGCTACCACAAGCACCCTCTGAGGTAAAAGACTGGAAAACCTGAACCCTGACATCACCTTCTGGTGGCTTCCAGCACCAGTCAGTGCAACCCTGTGCCAGAGAAATCAGTGCAAGGAGGCTTTTCTCGAACCCTCTGCACCTTTGCTTCCCCCCACAACATCTCCAGCTCTGGCAGATAGCCCTTCAGGACCTGAACAAACCTGGGCAAGGATGGCAGCAGTGTCCCTGAAACTGAGAGCATCTCTGTAGCTATTGTGGCTTCACAGCCCCTCAGACACGTCTTCACGCGTTTCTTCTGCCCCACTTTCACAATCGGTCCTCTCCAGACTGCGCTAGGCTGCTGTCCTTGCCCTCTGCTTCGCGAGCCCTCGCCAGCCTCGCTGCTAATGTGACGGATCTACCTCTTTGACTTTCTGTCATTAGCCATTTTTCTCCATGACTTGTGGTTTTTTGTTTCTCTGTCTCTGGAAATGAGACTCCCCGGAGCAGCATTTGCCGTGGCTGCGGCAGAAGTCTTTTTGGTGCTGCGAGCTGGCGTGGGAGAGGCAGCTCTGAGAATGGTTCGTAGACAGAAGAAACCCACCCCTCTACATGAAATGTGGTGAGAACCAAAGGGTTTGCTCTGAGAAGCCTCCTCTCCATTACTGCTTGACTTTTCATTCGGGTTTGAAAGGAGTAGTGTTGGTGCAACCGTGATCGTTCCCTGCTGGTTAGACCTGTGCAGGCAATGAAGTCTGGAGAAAGGTGAGTGATTTTCATGGACTCTTTTGACTTTGCTGCTAAAGCCCTGATATTTTATTCTTTTTTTCTTTTTCTCTCTCTTTCTCTCTCTCTCTTTCTCTCTCTCTCTCTTTCTCTCTCTCTCTTTCTCTCTGCCCCATCTTCCTGTTTCCTCACCTATTTTTTTAATTGCCTCTCCATTCTGAGAAGATCTGTAACTGCGGAAGAGACAGCTACAGCAGAAAGTTAGTCATGTCTCTGCATCAGAGACTTCTGTTTCTGTCCTTCCGGAACACATTCATCCTTTCAGATGAGTTTTTCTGATATGGCAGCCCGGTGCAAAAATGTTACAGATGTTTAGAGCCAGGAAGCAGTGCTATTGCTGCAACTGCTCACGCTTTGCAAAGAAGGCTTTGTTGTATGTGTTTTCATCCCTTGCCCTAGCACTCACAGTCCACATTCCTGGAGACTGAGTCTGGCACATGTTGATGAATGCAAGTTTTATTTAGAAACATGACCACTTGTCACCATTCAGTCTCATGTTATCAAGCAACGGCTGTAACATTTGTTTGGCATGCAATATTTTCTGTACAGTACTTACCAGCAAAGAGAAGTGTGTCCCCTTTCTTCCCCCCACCCAAAGCACAGTGTTTGCAGACTTTTGAAGGGGAAGTTCTTCTTTTTAATGCTGGAAAATTTCATGGTGGTGGCAGAGGACTTGCATGCTGTGACGATGGCGGAGGACGGCAGTGTGGATTCAGATCTCCCAGACTGTAATTGTGATATCACAAGGCAGGCAGCTATTTTTGTTTCCTTTTGATTGATATGGTTCTTTCTGAAATCTTGACTTGCTGGGAAACTAATTGAAATATTGATATATAGAAATCATTACCTTAGCTAGAAATTACTGTTTTATGCTCAGTTTAAAGACAGTTGACAGTGATAACAGCATACTTTGTTTCACAGCTAGTACTTTTGAGTCCCAGAAAAAATTTTTGTTACTGATGCAGACTTAGAACTAGTAAAATCTTTTAACTGTCTGAAAGAAGCTGTAGACTGGTTTTACTGCTGTTTTTAAATAAAAGAGCATGTATGAGAGAAAGCAGACTTTGTCTACTCACTGTGTCATCAAAGGGGCATGGACAAGCAAAAGGCAGAGAAAGAGATAGGTTGTAAAGGGAGGATTTTAGACTTAACGAAGCTGGTCTGTCCTTACATACTAGTGATTCTTTTGTAACTGCATATAATACTTGAACTCAGCTTACATCGTCTTGGATTTTTGATTTAGCTTCTCTTTTTCCCTCTTCACGTTATCTTTTCTAGAAGTTTTGGTGGTGTTCAGAGTTACAGAAATTTAATCTGTGAAAGGGGAAACTGTGATCTGAAGAGCAAATATAACTGCTGGTACTAGTGTCCTGGTATGCCGTAGTACTGTACTTTGGATAGAAAATCTTTTTAATCAAAAAAAGGTTATTTTAAAACTGATTTGTTTGAAAAACTCTTTTAATAGTGTAATATTTTTCATTATTTCATAGTATTTCTTGAAACTGTCTCCAGTTCTAAGTAGATTTCTTTCTAAAAAAACTTTTCTGTTTTTTTACTAGCTTTGTACAGGTTTAGTTAACATGCTCTTCGTGAAATTTTTCATGTTCCTTTAAAGTTCAATATTAGTAACCAGCTGTCTGAATGACTAACACAGTAGCTATGAGTTCTATATGATGCATTGTTATGTATTTACAGGGTTGTTCCCATTTAGGTTTAAGGCTAATTTAGGACTAGTTGAATTAAAGGTATTTGCTTAATTTCAGCTCCAAGTTGTTCTCCCACTGCCTTTTCTTAACATAAAATAGATATTTTAAAGTTACTACTTTCTTGGAGAAGTCATGGTACAGTAGTTGGAACGCAGAAACATAAGCATTGTAAGCTCATTTAAATTTTCAGATGTGTTTTCATTAGTAAACCATAAAAGCAAACAATTGAATTCTGCAGTATTTTCCTATCTGAGAGACAGAAATGTTTGTAAATTGTGGAAAGACTAATGCGTGCGTGATGTATATAAAAAACAACCTTTAAAAAAATCTTGTCATGGGTCCAACCCTTTGATTTCAATGCAGAAACTTTGTTATCGAGGAGTTATCTCAAGTCTCTTGCAGTAACATGGATAGTGCTGCAACAGAAGCATGAGATGATTATTGGAATAATTGTTTAAGCATTATCTTGATAATAAAATGGTTTATAATTTGACCTTCATCTCTAAGCAGAGATTTTAGTTTCATTAGCTTTCAGGCTCCACCATTAGTATGGAAAGATAGGATTTTGAGCTGTACCATTTTTAAGAGAGACATTTTTGTTGCACACACAGTATGTAATTATTTGTACACAGGAACAGTATTCAGTGAGATGAAGAGCACAGGCATCTTGTCTACTGAAATTCAGAAGGAAAACTCTTAGGCATGATGGATTACATCTATTATTTGTTCACAGATATGTTTTCAGAGTAGCTAGAGGCACAATACTATCTTGCAGTTTAGTTAAAAAAAGTAAGCCTAGTATACTCCAAGCAGCACTTGTTTGGTCGCTTCTATTTGTAAAAGGAACCAGTTACATTACATTTAGTGCAAAAAAAGAACAATGCTAACAGTAAATGTAGCAGTGGACAGGAAAGGTGGTGTCCTTTTTTCTATTTTAACTTGGAGTTTAGGTGCAGGGAATTGCAACATTTTGGCAGGAGGGCAGGTTTAACAGTAGGTTTTGGTTTTTGTTGGAGTGTTTTTTTAGTATGTTGTGTTTTCCTTTTTCTCTCTTGAGGAATTTAGTTCATATGACTGAAAATAGCTCTGTTTTTGCTCTGGCATGGATGTATTCCCATGCAGTCTGTCTGAGGCAAAGAGGGTACTTGCTAAATGGTGGGCTCTTTATCAGGTGTTGCAGGCAAAATATAAATAAAATCCAGCACAGGGGTTAGGGTACAGTACAAATGCAAACAAGAAAAGCATGGTCCACAGCTTGAGCTTGCAAATGGTAGAGTTATATTGTTTCTACATAGGGCTGACATGACTCATAGTTCCCTTTCCCACTCCTGCATGCCTGCAAAGGACCAGTGGCAGCCAGCTGTGACAATGTAAGCAGAAAATGGGCAAGATTTCACTCCTTATCATTAATGTCAGAGATTGAAAAGTTGTACGTGAATTCAGAAGAGTGATAACCAACTTTCTTCCTCTCCCTTCAAGCAAGTTTCAGCTGTCCAAACCCACAAGGCACTGTATATACAACCATAGGTGATGGGGAGATGGTGTCCCCAGACATTGATTATTCTCAAGGCTAAACATATAGCTGTGTTTAGGGATAGGGATAACCTGATGATGAGGACTGGGGCAGTTGATCAGCATGATTGTGTTGACTTTAGTCCCTTCACAGGCACATTTTCAGAGTACTCAGATTTTTACCAATTACGAAGGGTTTTTTTTCAGATCACAACCCCTGCAGCTGTTGATCATAAGCCTCTGGCAAGGAAGATGCATTTGAACTGTTCTTAAGCATGTTTGGTGCTAAAGACCTACAGTTTGACCATCTGTGATCTAAAGAGAGGGCTAGAAAGAGACAAAAATTTGAAAGATTTAGCTTTTCCATTTTTTAAGTTGATGTTAAGATCTCGCATTTCTCTTTTGTAAGAAAAGGACGCTAACACTAGATTCTTAATGCTCAGCTGCAACTACTGCTTTAAATATGGAAACACTTGATAAATTTGCTCATTAAAAAAATGTGAATTGCTCTGTTTGAATTATAGGATAGTCAGGTGGCATTTTGTTTGTTTGATGAGTCTGGCAGTCTTGTATTTTTCAACTGAATTTAGTCAGTCTGTTCCCAGCTGCACTCATCTCTTAAAGCTTTCCGATATTGAAACACTTAAGTAGAACAGCAATAGAAGTATAAAAGGGAGTGTTACTCAAAATTGTTCGTGGTACTACCTAAATGAAAAAAAAAAAAAGCTTAGAAACAATTTCAGAATCCATTAATGTATGTTACATAACATGGGCATGGGAAGCATGGAATTACTGAGACATTTCTGCAATTGAAACAGGCTGAAGGAAAAAATATCAAGATGGCATGGAGGTTTAGTCAAATTTCCCTCATTCTCTAAGTTTAATGTTCCCTTGAATAATAAAGAAATAACCCACTACTTAAATTTTTCCTGGCCATTGCTGTTTCAAGGTCAGGGTCTTAAGAAGAATACTACTTAAGTATCACCATGCAGTTACATTCTAATTTCATCTGTTTAAATCTGAAGTAGTCCACTAGGACCAAAAATAGCTTCAACCAGCCCTTGGGATTCAGAAATTCTCATTAAGTTCTCAGCTGGATTTCTCTCTCTAAAACTTCTTTAATCAAGGACAAGTCTTCACACTGGAACAGGTTGCCCAGAGAGGTGGTAGATGCCCTATCCCCAGAAACGTTCAAGGTCAGGCTGGATGGGCCTCTGAGCAACCTGATCTGCTTGAAGATGTCCCTGCTTATCGCAGGGGGGTTGGACTAGATGATCTTTAAAGGTCCCTTCCAACCCAAACCATTCTATGATATGTGGTTCAATGTTTAGAAGTCACTGGAGTGAAAAAGACCTATTCAGTCAGTGTACTCCACCACCAGTACTGGTTAAATGGATAAGTTGTTCGTAGTCTAAGAAGAACTTTTACCATCTGTTGGTCAAATACACAAATAAATTACTTAGATTGTTTTGAGGTTTGGGTATGTGTGAGTTAATTAATAAAAGAAAAGTTTTCCTTTCTTAACAAACATTTAACTCAACTGATAAAGGTACAGAAGCTTTGAAAATGTTGTCTGGCATTAGTAAGCTCTTAATTTTTCTTAACCAAAACCTATGAATACAGGGCTATTTGCACATATAATAATACTTCTGTTACATAGTAAAGGAAAACTTCAGAACAGAGACTGCCATCTAAGGTAAGTTTCTCTGAAAACTTGCTGAAACATACTCTGTGGAAATTCTCCTTCAGGGTGTACTTATGCTGACATTTCTTTTTCTTTACAGGGTAAAGAAGTTGAAGGAGACTCTCGTTGCAGTACAGCAGCTGGATAAAAACATGAGTAGCCTGAGATCTTGGCTTGCCCACATTGAGTCAGAGCTGTCCAAACCTATCGTCTATGAAACTTGTGACTCTGAGGAGATACAGAGGAAGCTAAATGAACAGCAGGTAAAATACAACACACTTATCAGATGCACGATGACATGGGGAGAACCAAAGTAAAGTGTCCTGGGCTGCCCATACCCAGGTCCATGCTGAGAGGGCATGAGTCAAAGAAGTGTTTAAATATCAAGGCAAGTGGTACTTACTGTGTCACTTATAGAGCCTTCTGCTGGCTTTGACATCGAATCCGCCAGGAGCTGATTGACCTTTCCAAGACAGGTAAGGCACCAAGAGAAGTAACTTCAACAAGTTACTGAAATTGTTTTTCCGTTGGGGTTTGTGGTTTTTGTTTGTTTGAATTGTCTGTTCCCAGAGGCAAAACTGACACCTATTAGACTCCGCAAATTTTGCACATGCTTGAAAATGACTATTTTTTAGCAACCTTTCTAACAGTTTTATTTTGCAGCTTGTTTGAGAATCACTTTGCACGCAAAGATGCATGAGCTATACATGTGAAGTTAAAATTGGTTGGTCTATAGCACACAAAGCCTTTATGCAGTGCTAGAACAAATTAGTCAACACTGAAATGGGCAGAAAAATGTTAAGTCAACAAGTTTTTGGCGTTAAGACTAAAGTTACCCCTAAGAAGATTTACCATACTTCCTCTTTCCTGTTCCACTTCACTGCCTAGCGCAGCTTCACCTAGAAATGCATTGCTGGGGAGGATTGTTGTTCTGTTGTGTTTCTATTGGTTATTTATTGGAAAACATACCTTTCTGGTGCCTCACTGGAGATGAGTTAGATGTTCTCCTGAGTTCTTTCTCCAGAGGAGAAAGAAATGTGTGGGAAGAGAAATGCCAGAATGTTCTGGGAATATGTTATATATTCGTATATATACACATATATAATATGTAATTTGCAAAGGAATCATGACTTATAATGCACAAGTGCCATTAATGAGTAGTGTTTCTGAGACAGTAAAGTGTTGGGCAGGGCCAAACGTTGGTATCAAACTTGAGAATTTTACTAGCATCTGTGTGCAGACATCCCCCAGTTTGTTACAATCACTTCTTATGGGACTTATTCTGGGCACATATCTCTGCCTTCTGTTGTGTCTTTGTGGCATTCTCCACGCAGTGACAGTGTGCAGTGATATTCTGTAGAAGTGTGAGTGGTTTAATTTGAACTCCAAAGGGGAGAGAAAGAGGTGAATCTTATCCTGGGAGGATGCCATGTTTGAAAACTTGATGATAATTTGATTTGATAGCACTGCAAGCCATGGTAATATTAATTTTTAAAAAAAACACACACCTTCATGTGGCAACAAGTATTTTAATAATTAGAGGCTATATCACTATCCATCACGTCTCAGAAGGCCGTTATGTTAGCCATCTTCTCAAGTATTTCATCCTTCTTCCATAAGTGATCTTATATTCTTTTCCGTGTTTAATCTTCCACTGAGGTCATGTTATCTTCCCTGCTTGTAGTGCTACCAGTTGTCCATATAAGAAATTACCTTAAAATATTATGCTGTGAAAGAGGAAGGAAAAATTCCATTCTGTAGCTCCATTATCTACTTCTCAGCATCTGCTTCAGCCAAGAATAAGCTTTGCAGATTGCTGGTCTCTGTAGTGAAATTAAAAATACAATTGAACCCAGATATCCTGGGAAAAGTAGCATAACTTCACTGCAGTATTTTCCTAGTGCCACACACTGCATTTCAGGGATTACTTGTTTGTTTACTTTCTCAATCTGCTACCACTTGAAACATGGGAAAAATAGTGCTTGCTTCTGGGTTGATAAAGGAAAAAAAGTTGTATGTGTGTACAGCAGTGCATAAAAGTGATGCTCTTTTGTGAACTAACCCAAAGGCTAAATGTTCTCTACTTAACAGAAAATTTTAAAATATGGAAAAGAAATATAAGGGTATGGCAAAAAATAGTGTGGACATTTGCTTGTAGAAAGGTTCTGTTGGTGAATAAAAAAGTTTAATCCTTAGGAATACTCAGGAGCAGCAGTTCTCAGTACTGCTCTACTCCGAAATAGCAGAGAGGAGATTGCATTACCTGAACTTGCTTAATCTCAAGTCTCATAGCTGTCTGGAGTATGTGTTTTATACAGTATTGCATCTGTTTATAGTGTTCACCCTTACATAACATTTCAGGATGGGTAGAAAGAAGAATAAGCACTTGGACATCACAATGAAAGAGTATTTTCCAGGCAAGTTAGCGTGAAAGTTCCAGGGTGAGGCAGGCATTGATTTTCCACCTGATGGTCTCATGCAGGTGTTCACAAATAGCCGTCTGTTTCATAGATCAGAAGTGGAAATAGGTTACTTCACTAAGTCCAACACCAGTTATCACAAACAACCCAATCAGATGGTTGATAGAAATGGACCTTGCTCCATTTCAAATTTGCTGAGGTTTTCAGATTCTATGTTTAGATCTCAGTTCTTGCTGGAAGGCCTTTTTAGAACATCATACTGCTAGTTGTAAGAAAAAATTCCTCTACTTAGACCTTAAATGTATGTGGACACTACATTTCCCTTTGCATGTTATAGTTACTTCACTAGCAAAATTATAAAGAGCAATTTATCTTCAAGCTGCCAAATTCTTGTTCTCCTAAATAGGCTTCCACATCTCTAATTGTTCTAGTAGTTCTTTTCTTCATCTGAATCAGAAGTGAGCATAATATTCTAGATGTAATATATCACTTTTTCGTGTAGTCGCATTAGTATTTCTTTGTAGCTATTGGAATTATGTTGTTATGACTTTGTTGTGTTCCATCTATTATTCTGATCATTCATTGCAAATGTAGGCAGAAGTCAAGCAGGGTTTCTTTTCCTTGTACTGATCCAACAGCAGTAGACAGTTACTTTTGTGACTTGTCTTATCTTGAACCTGTAATTCAAAACAGAAACTGAAACATTGCTTCAAGATGAAACATTATCATCAGTGTAGAACAAGCCATTGCAACCAAGAAACCGACAGGAGAAATAATACTGAGAAAATATAATATGTACTAAGACAGTTTAAATGCATTGTCTTTAGCTAGCTTAAATTTTCCTCTTCCATTTCCAATGAAAATGCTATAGAATTAGAAAGGAAGAAAAATCTCATAATAGAGGTGCACTATTCAACATGTGCTGCTGGTGATCTCCATATCAAACATGCCACTTTGCAGCTAGCTTACCTGGGGAAGAGTAGATTCATGAAAGGTACCTCCACCAAACCCTCGCAGTAGATAAGAACATATTTTCTTGTCACATTTCTCTTACTAACCTGTTTACATTCTCTGTGATAATGGAAAAGGGCTGGGAATAATTCCACCATTTATTGGCAAAGTTGATTACATGTATGTGAAAGATGCTCAGCTGAGCATGCAGAGCTCTAGCAGCTTGGCCCAGGTGATGGTTTGGTGTTCGTAGTCCCTGGGAGAGCTGTGCATGCTGCCAGGTTCTCCTGGACTCATTGATAACCACTTGCACAGATGCAGTCTCTTAATAGGTATTCACTGGATGTTTGTTTCCTGTTTGCAAGCTTATTAATTTTTTTTTAATAAGTAGAAGAGAAATGCATTTGTATTTATGCATGTTTAGCAATTTCTCTTAAGAATTAATTTCTTCACCTGCAGGAACTTCAGAGGGACATTGAGAAACACAGCACAGGAGTGGCATCTGTTCTCAATCTGTGTGAAGTGCTTCTTCATGACTGTGATGCTTGTGCCACAGAAGCAGAGTGTGACTCTATCCAGCAGGCTACACGCAATCTGGACAGAAGGTGGAGGAACATTTGTGCGATGTCAATGGAAAGGCGACTTAAGTAAGTCTCACGTACCTACAAATTAGTATTTCCTTCCATAGGCACAAATACAGGATGGAATGTATGCTGCAGGGTTGCAGTACTGAAGAAAAGGGTGTAGGTGTCAGAAAAAGATCATACACTGAATAAAAGCCAATGGTTGTTATACTGGGGAGAAACAAAAGCAATTTATGATTGCGTTTGTACGTGCCTTTGTACAAAGTACAGATACCAATTACCAGATTTTGTTTACAAGGTCTTTGATGAAATGCTGTCTTATTTCCCATGATTCATAGAAATTATGAGAGAGAAACTAGAGAAAGCTTAGATGATAGCAGTAACTACAAGATATTTAGAAAATGTGACCTAAAAGGGAGAGTTGTAACGCTTAAGTTTACCCTAGAACTACTGAGACTGATGGAGAAAAAAGTTATCAAATGGGTGGAACGTTATTCCAGGTGTTAAGGTTTTCATGCACCTAATGTTCCTTCACAGTTTCTCTTATGTCTGATTTTGTTTACTTGGAGGAACTTTAGAACTGAAGACTAATCTGGAATTTCCGTGGCTGACCACCTTAGCTTTAGGATCTTTATCATGCTAGAAACAGTTATTCATATTATAAAGAAACTTTCTAGATGTCAAAACTCAGGTTTAGCCACATATCATCAACAGAGCATGAATTTTGCCTGGTTCAGGTTCTTTTCACAGCCCCATATCTAAGATTTTGGAAAGATGTATTCTGTACGTAAAAATGAAGTTGTGCTGTAGTACAACATGTCCCCCAGAAGATCTTGCTATGTTGAATCAGGTGATTAAGTTCTTGAGATTATACTGAGATATACTGAGATTTCTCAGTATTGAGCCAATTTGATTTCAGGGTCAAAAGTCAGCCACTATTTTTTACATATTCAATTGAAGTCAAATTGGTTTTTTTACATGTTGGAATAACTATTAACTTTTTTTTTAAATAAAAATATGTTTGCAGTGTATATTGAGAGGTAGCATTTTACCACTTGGTGAATGCAAAAAAAAAACTTCATGTCCCTTTGCAATGCAAAATAATGACTGAGAACTTTAAAATATATGCTGCAACATGCAGAAAAAGTTCTGCAGTTGAAGGTAGCATGGAATTTCTAATCTCTAAATACTGGCTTAGGTAACTACACTGGACTGTATTTCAGAAGTTATTTAGCATGTGCTCATATTTTTAGAGCTCTTATTGCATAGTTATGGCTTTCTTTTTATAATGATTCCAAAATTAGATGCATTAAAAAAAAATTGCCATCATCTCATTCTAGCTCAGTCTGGAATGAGCCAGCCTTCCCTGTGGTCTGTTTAGCAGACTGGCTGACTGAGTTGGATTAAGAGCTGGTTATTGTCTGGTGCAGCACTAATTTGCTGCTGTAGATGTTTAGTTAAAGTTCTGTAGGTCACCTGGCCATCAGTGCAAGCATTCCCTAATTTTCTATCTATTGCAGAATTGAAGAGACTTGGCGGCTATGGCAAAAATTTTTGGATGACTACTCTAAATTTGAAGACTGGCTAAAAGTCTCTGAGAGGACAGCTGCTTTCCCGAGCTCCTCTGGTGTGCTTTACACAGTTGCTAAGGAAGAACTGAAGAAATTTGAGGTGATTTATAATAGTTGAAATTTAATATCTACTGATCACATTACAGCAGCCAGCTGTTGTTCTTCATCCCATACACGAGTCACTCAGCAGAGACACTGTGTTAATATAGAGGAGTTGATGATTTTTTAGCTGCATTCAGCGGCAGGTTTCTAGAATGAAAAAACAGGGGGAGGTGGCAACAGAAAATGCTAATAAATCAATCCACTCTCATTTGCTGTTTGTTCACCAAAGTTAGATTTCTCACCTCTTCTTTTTGTTCAGCTTTTTAATATGTCCAGTCAGTAGGTGTTCCAGAGTATTCATAAATCTCCCTTCAAGAAATACGTCTTCAAATGCATGCTGCATGTTTTAGTTTTTGCTCTTGATTTTCTCTCTCCTCTTCTTTCTGTAACTCTCTGAAACCACCCCTCTGACGTCTTTTCCAGTTTCATACAATGTATAATATGCACTTCTTAGATCCTTATACCTAAAATCTGTTTGTGCAAGTATTGTTATATGTCCACATGATGTCCCCATGACTTAGATGTGCATGCTTCAGAACTGACAAGCTGTCACTTCAGTCAAAGTTTAAGATCTTGTTACCTAACTCCATTGTGTCTGCTATAATGTGGTGGCTTGTCTCATAGTTACAATGGAGTGTATACCTGTGTGTAAAGCACACGCACGTCATGTGGCTAGTCACAGGTGAAAATCTTTTGCTCACTTTCATATCTGCAAGGAATGTATCAAAATGAGAGAGGAAAATAGTTCTGAAGAAAGAGAACAAATTATTTAGGCAATTCTATAAAGTCAGGTGCTGCAAAGTATTTGCTGTGAGGAAGAAATGCAACTTTTAAACAACATCTAAGATCAGATAATACTTCTTGGTTTAATTTGGTGGACTTCTTAGTCTACTTGCTGAACACAAATACTCTGTCTCAGACCTCCATCCCATAGTCTGTTTATTCAATGATCAGAATCTAAAACTCTTGTTTAGTGACTTTCTATGTGAGAAATAATACCAAAAATATCTTGGCTGTCTTTGATTTTTACAGCTCATCTGACTTTGCCCAAAGTATCTTTTATTAAACCTCAACCTTTGTGGTGACCTTCTGTCTTCTGCAGACTTGTGGAATTTTTACTGTCTACAGAGAGTCAGCAGAAACTAGCTGCAAAGAGAACAGTTTAGCAGCCTCTCCAGAAACCTACTTTCCTTGCAGTTCTGTTCTTTCTCTTTTTTTCTTTTCTTATTTTTTTTCTGAGCACCTAGTTTCTACACCTACCAAAAAGCAGTAATGCAAGTGACAAAAGTTGTGGTGTTCAGATTCAGCAGAATTCAACAATTTCACTGTAAAGTCAACCACATGTATATACTAACTGAAGCAGATTTCTACTTTAACTATAATTTTTTTTTCTAATTTTATTTTCCTCTCCATCTAGGCAGTAAAAAAAAAAAGAAAGAAAAATAAAAAACCCAACCCCCCAAAAAAACAAACTAACAAAGCTAGCCTAGCAGACCCATGTAAGATCCTTTCAGTTCCTGGGCACAGAAGTCAGAGATGGCTCTCACTGACTTCACTGTACAAAATCAAACTGCTTCCTATTTAGTCATTTATGGATAGTAGAATTAAAAGAGGTTGCAGGAAGGAAGGAATGCAAAAGATTAATTCTTGTGGAGCTAGGCTGAAAAAATGGAAGAAAATACACAGCTGTTCTTTTGCTGGACATGGTAACAGGTGAAACAACAACTGCACACTTAGGTTTCATGATCCTTGTAAATACAGTCAGATTTGTGCCTCTGTTATGAAAAGTGCCTTCTTGTGCAATTTTAAGTGAATTCCGCTCTACTGAGCATTTCACTCCACAGTGGCAAGCCCATTTGCTTCTTGTTGGTTGTCTGTTCCATTTAAAAAAAAATGTTTAATGTCCATTCTTTGTGTTTCTGTTCTCAAATACAAAGGCATATGATTGTGTAGAAAGAGGAGTCTATTTTTTTTTGCTGATTTTGCAACTGTAGCAGGTATTCATGTTGCAATTTCTCATTCACTTAACTATGTCAGTTTTGTAAACTTTTCTTCTTTTTGCTCATTTTGATCAAGAGGCAGCCTCTCAATAGGGTAGACCTCAGAAGATGTCTGCATCCATTGTGAAATTTATCAGCTAACACAAGTCAGAGTGTGGGAGTAGGGTCAAAATTAAAGGAGAGACTTATGTATGTATCCTGATTCCAGTAATTAAAAATCTAGTGGTGTCCTTTGTTCATATTGCTTTAGGCCTTCCAGAGACAAGTGCATGAAAGTCTGACTCAGCTGGAACTGATCAATAAACAATATCGTCGCCTGGCCCGAGAGAACCGCACTGACTCTGACTGCAGCCTCAAGCAGATGGTTCATGAGGGGAACCAGAGATGGGACAACTTACAAAAACGTGTTACCTCCATCTTGCGCAGGCTAAAAGTATTTTTCCATTTTTAAGCCCTTCAGTTTTACTACTATACTTATGAATCAGGGGTAGTTCAGAAGCTTCTAGTTTAATGCATTTGCACATTGCGGGGGGCAGGGGGTGGATTGTGCCTTTGGAAGAGGAAGGAAGCTTATCTGTTGACATTGTCTGAGGTAACAAAAGCGTGAAGTCTGTAGGGAAATGCTGGCTGATCTCAAACACCACTTTCTTCATAGAAGATATCTTTTATCGGTGAGCTAACTGCAACTGTAGATGATGTTACTGAAAAGGGAACCTTAGAAAGCACCTAGGAAATGAAAGAACATGTACTGAGTTTAGGTTAGGTTTGAAGAGCATAAAATTTATTTATTTGGAGAACCGCTATTGCTGGGGCTTTTTCGGTTGTTTGGTCATTTCATGCCCCTCCATTTTCTACCCCTCAGCATTTTATTGGCCAGCGTGAGGAGTTCGAGACAGCACGTGATAGCATCTTGGTATGGCTAACAGAGATGGACCTGCAGCTGACCAACATTGAGCATTTCTCAGAGTGTGATGTCCAAGCAAAGATAAAGCAACTTAAGGTAAAGAATGATTGAAGTGTAACAGGAGCAGGGATGAGAGAAGGGGTAAAAGCATTCATGTTGGGAAAAGAATTTAAGAAACATTATGCAAAAATGCAGCCTGATATGGTCCCTTACTTACAGGCTGAGACTTCAACCTCAGAAGTTTTGGGATATGTCATGTTTCACCAAGTACTTTTCTGCCAGAGTGAAAGATCTTTGCACTATGAAAAATTAAAAAAAAAAAAAGGGTGATAGTTTCCATTCCCTGATCAAATGAGGAAATGTCAATAAAAATTATTGCTGACACGTAAGAATTACTACATTTGACAACCATTTCTGCATCTGAAAAATCATTATCTGGATAAAAATATCAAATGTCATATTATCCAAAATCCCAGCGTGTTAGCTTTAGCATCTGTGTTCATTCTAGAAATTTGGTCATGGGCATGGCTTGTTTAGAGAAGAGCTTTCTTTCCAAATACAACAAGTGAGGAATGAGATGGTAAACCATGAAGTAGCACTGGTTTTGGCTAGAAAGACTGTGGAATGCTAAATTTAATTACATTCGTTCCTCATGCCAGAATATTTGGAATGATCCCTGTTTGTTAGCCATGCCATACTTGCTGGAAAACTCTTCAAGATTTTAATCCTTAATAATTTAGGTTATTGTAACATTGATTTCATTGATAAAGCATGAGCTTTCTTTTATTCAGGCTTTCCAACAAGAAATTTTACTGAACAACAACAAAATTGAGCAGATAATTGTGCAGGGTGAGCAACTCATTGAGAAAAGTGAGCCCATAGATGCAGCTGTCATTGAAGAAGAACTAGATGAGCTGCGTCGTTACTGTCAAGAGGTCTTTGGACGTGTGGAACGCTATCACAAGAAACTCATCCGCCTTCCTGTGTGTATACTTACATACATTCATATTTGTTTCGTTTGTTGCCATTTTGCAAGTGTGAGAATGAGAAGAGAGAAAGATGTTGAAATGAACTATCATGAAACTTCTGTGACTTTCCAAAAATCTTGTGGTTTTATTTTGTTATAACCCTAACCATCTCCCTCCCTTCGTTATATGCTATTCATGTCCTGTTCAGAGAGCAAACCTGCCAGCTCTGGAATTTTTGTAAATTATCGTGATAAACCATGCAAATTGGAGATTTATAAAACTTTCTTAATGGGAATAGCCGTGTGGTATGGGCAATAAGAACATCTTCCTAGTCTGTCAGATACTTTCATTGGCAGCTTATTGAGTTCTGCTTTGTTTAAAAAACAATTATAAAATTATTCTCTCCATCAGAAGAGACAGAAACTTGTCTCCAGAACTGAACACACAGCTGAATAAGTGAAAGCAAAATGATTATTGACAGCTGAAGTCCTACTGAAGGAAAGGAACAAAACCCAAGGTTTTCAAAATATGAAAGAATATAATGAGAGCAATGGTCACGACAGAGGTCACCTATGCTTCCTATAACTTGATTCCAGAGGTTTTTTTAATTTGATGTCTGTTGCAGTGGCATCAGTAAAAAGTCTGGAGACATTTGCTTGATGTGAGGCTTTGTGGTGCCTTAAGTAATTAAAATGAGCTGGCTTTATGAACTTTTTTGTTGCTTTGTTTTTTTATTGTACTTTAAAATAATGAAGGGGAAGTGCAAAAGAATGCAAAATGGAAACCCCATCAATGTGATTGTTGCCTAATGCTACTTTATTTCACTGGCCCAGGCTGACCATGCAGTGTCTCTGCACGTTTCATTGATCAGTTCTGTTTGCATTACGCTTCTAGCTGACAGATGACGAACACGACCTCTCTGACAGAGAGGTGGATCTTGATGAATCAGCAGATCTCTCTGACATACACTGGCATGACAAATCTGCGGACAGCATTCTCTCCCCGCACCCCTCTTCCAACCTTTCGCTGCCTCTTTCCCAGCCGGTGAGAAGCGAGCGATCAGGGAGAGACACCCCTGCAAGCGTGGATTCCATTCCCCTGGAGTGGGATCATGACTACGACCTTAGCAGAGACTTGGAGACAGCAGTTTCACGGGCACTGCATTCTGAGGAAGAAGATGGAGGACAAGAGAAGGACTTCTACTTGAGAGGAGCCGCTGGTATAGCAGGTATGGTGACAAATTGTGTGTCCTGTTCTCTCCTAGTAAAAAGCTGCATGTGTGATTGTTTGGCCAAGATGGTCATGGAAAATTATTTTAAATAGCCCCTAAAGATTTTAAATAGCTTTCCCTAAGTGATCCCAGTGGCCTTCTGGCTTTAGACACAGCGATGGAGGTTCCTGAATGACTACAGCCTTGGAAAATCACAAAGGCGTGCATGATATGACAGGGATTTGGCTGTTTCTCTGTGCTTGTGGCCTGCCAGATGGGATATGTCATCTGTAACAGCAGTGGGCCATAAGTTATTCTAACTAGAAGAAACTATACTGGATATGGCAAGAAGTGCAGAACAAACTGATGAAGAAATGCTGTGGGAGAGATCCACAGACAAAATCATCATGTGCTTAAGTAAATCTTAACTCAGTCCTTACTCAGGCAAGACTCCAGCAACTGAATGTTTAACCTGAGGTGGGATCTCAGGTCTTGCTCTCCACTGAAGTTGGAAATCCTTTCTAAGTGTGTGTGCTTTGTATAATAAATCTTAATCAGTGAAAGTGCCCAAATGCAGCCAGTTGTGAGGGAAGACATACTGGTGTATTATACTCTGATCTTGTGGCTGTCATTTGCTTTCCAATTCATTGCTCTGAAAAGAGTCAGGTTTGCGTGGATATTGAGAGACTTTGTAGCAGGCTCCCTGTGTTTCCAGTCTTCATCTTTTTTCCTTCTCCAGAAAGGATGTTTGCTATTGGAACTGTTTATATATTCCATCCCATGAAAAGGACTCCTCCTGTAAGGAGACAGCCATTGCTGAGCTGTCAATTTAGACTGTGCTTTTATTTTTTCAGATGTAGAGATCCCTGAAACTCTTGAGGCCTATGTAACACTCACAGAAAACGCACTCAAAAATATCTCTGGTAGGCATCAAAAAAGACTAAGCATAGCCAGATGCAAATACATGGTGCGCAAGCATAACTTCTTCCTCTTCTCTTAGCATCTGCTATACTTTTCACAACTTGCAAGATAAATATTTCTTATATGGCAATGATGGCATGCTAAGGTAGAAGCCTCCTGCTTTGCTACTGCGCTTAGAGGTGCATGGATGAAGCAATGATGTTTGAAGTATTGGCCCTCCCACCTCAGCTAACTAGACTAAACTGAGCAGTAGGTTAAACTAGTCTTTATTCTCTGGGGTCCTTCAACAGGACTTAATACTTTATGTCTCTGAGAGAATAGTGGTTCCTACAAAGGTTAAGGCAGAAGGAAAAGATATAGGGGAAAATAGAATTGTTCATATTTGTGCTTACATTTTTTAACAAAGCCACAGCTTGGATTATTACTTAGATGTAAATTTTTAGGTTAGTTGTTGTTTTGTAACAATGCAAATGACTTTATCTTAGTTATCTTGGAAGATTATTTTTTCTTTTAGGTTGCATTTTTACACAAGATTAAAGCTACTGTTTCATTTGTTAGATAACTTTCTCAGAGGCATTAGATGCACTTAAAAATGCCTTCTATCATGTTTTCACAGTTTCCCTCTTTTGAAATAATGACTTCATTGCAAATTTGAAATAGCAAACATTTACAATCTCAGCATCTGTGACACAGACCTCAGGTTCACTGTCCATTTTTCTTTTTTCCTCAAATGAGTGAAACAATTTTATGATTGATTAAGAGTATAAGTAATAGCAACACATACAGAAAAAAAAATTGTCATTTTCTGACCTGTGAAAATTGTGAAAGTAGTGAGGGAAAAACAATATTGAGCATTTTGTTCTGTCCATTTGGGTGAGGTGATGTTTCTTGTGAAAAAAGATTAACCATCCAAGAGGCTCCATTTTCTGTAATCAAGTAGACAGAAAGCTCTCCTCTCTATGCATGTTTTTAATTGTGTCTTTACGAATAAATTCTAACTGCCTTTGAAAACAGATGGAAATGAGGCACAGTGGTAGAATATAGGTAAAAGGGAACTCATGTGGTCCTCTAGGCTGCAGCCTGCTTCAGATTAGAATTGGCTGTAGCTAATTTGTATCGCAGAATTCAGCTGATCTCTATAAAGAAAATACAAGTTAGTCCTGTGTCAGAAACATTGTATGAGTTCCAGATGGCTTGGATTAATAATACCATCTTGCAGATATGTTAAGCATAATTTTTGTTGAACGCCTAATTGGAAAAAGACTATAAATTTTGCTGCTTAGTGTGGTTGCCTAAATCAGTTGTGCACTATTTGCTGTGGGCCTTCAAGACATCCAGTCATCTATGTATCTTGAGAATATCACTTGCTATTTGCATACCACTTTTAACCTTCAAAACTGTATACAAATAAGATCTTTTCATGTAGATCGATTTTTTAGTGGAGAGAAGTAATAAAGAGAGAAACGGGAAATCAAATTTTAACACAGATTTGGATCAGGAGTTTGGGGTACAAGGTTTTATTTCAGAGTGTTTGTGAAAGTGAGGGAGCAAGGTGTTCTTCAAAATCAATGAGGTTAGAGCACACTTTGCCAAGAACTTTCCTCTTCAGAAAGGTGAGGAATTCTCTGATGGAAAAAGTAACTTCACAATAGTTTGCAAACCTGCTTTAAACTGTGAACTCTTTGGTAGTATGCTTATGGCAAGCATGTTCAATGGTATAATCAGCTGTCCTCTGAAGGTCGCTAACACCCTCTGATGTACTAGTTATCAATTCGCTTTGACATTGTACCACTCGCACTGTTGCAGACACATTTCTCCTTTACTGTCTGATCTTGATATTATTGCTGATATTTATTCTTCCTGGGCAAAAGATTAAAAAAAAAAAAAACAAAAAAAAAACAAAAACACCTTTAGGAAAACTTGGGTAAGAGTCACTGTTTTTGATTTTGGTACAGGAGAACCTGGTGCCCTGGAAGCACATATCCGACAGCTGGACAAGGCCCTAGACACCAGTCGTTTCCAAATACAGCAAACAGAAAACATCATCCGCAGCAAAACACCTACAGGACCAGAGCTGGATTCCAGTTACAAAGGATATGTGCGTGTATTTTGGAGCACAAGTCAAATAAGCACTTCAAGCTTATATATGCTGTTGAAAAAAAGACAGATGTTTCAGCAAAACGATTAGATATTACTACTTCTCAGACTTACTCATATGTCTGCTACCCTTAACCATATGCTATTATGTTATTAGTGTGTTTACAATAGCATAAGATTATAGGAACATGACTCGAAGGAATTTATTTTCCTATTACATTTTTGCAGATGTCTGAAAGTACTTTCTTATACATTTTTACATCCATCTAATGATTATATCCTTATTTAAAATTCCTCTGCCTTTAAAAGCGTGTTTTATAGCGTCATGCAGTTTTCATCCTGCTGATGAATTATAAACATGCATCATGTAAGCAAGGTTGCATATATGGAATCTATCATTAAAAAGCTTTCTCAAAGATTTTCTAGAAGAAAAATCTCTCTCTAAATCATTCAAATAATTTTATTACCAGCAGAATTGAAAGATTAGCTGCTTGAATACATAGCAATACTTCCACACTTATCTTTATTTTCTTTATCACATCTTCTAGTGTCTTTGCCATAGTGTCTCAACATTTAGGATTGATGGCACCTGAAGTCATCCAGCACAATTTGGCACAGTGGCACTGAGTTATTTCTACTTAGTCTGAACTTACGCTTTAAGCCTTAATTGTCTCCATATGCATTTCTTCAATAGGATCAGGACAGATTGTTAAAGTGTTTTATTTATCTTCACACTTAGATCTACTTTTGGTAAGAAAAAATTCAAATTGCATTTTTCATGCAATTTGTCCTGTACAGTGCATATTGACAGGGGATTTTTTGTTTGTTAACACAGATGAAACTACTAGGTGAATGCAGCGGAAGCATAGACTCAGTAAAAAGACTTGGATATAAACTGAAGGAGGAAGAAGAGAAATTATCTGGACTTATTAACTTGAACAGTACAGAAACACAAACAGCTGGTAAGTTGTATTTAGTTCTTTGATGGAAAGCAATTATGAAAATTAGCAAACGTGCAGAGTTTTTCTGAATAAACACTTGGTGTTATTTACTGACATAAATATATTTACACGACTATGTTTGTTACCATATTCTGTTTAACATTCTTCAATAGTAATAATAAGTATTCCTTGTATACATCCTATAAAGAGATTAGGCATACAGGTGCATTTTACGAACCACTTCGTATCATGAGACATAACCCTAGGCCTTTTGGAAAGTCTCTGTGGATGTAATGCTTTTTTGTTGATTGATGAAAGTTTGTTTATATTGCTGTACAAAGCACATACTTCAGCATTCATTTATTCTAATATTAGTTTTCACTTCTAACATTACCTGTTTACAGTACAGAGCTCTATATTCACCTGGTAGATGTATTCACTTGATTAATTTTAAACATTAGCTGTATTGTATGCAGGTACTGCATTGTAAAAACATGGATTTGTTCCAGCTGCTATAAAGGCAAAATCTACATTCCCAGCTTTGCAAGATATGCGACACATGCAGTCTATTTTATTTTGATTTTTTATTTTAAGTTGATGGAATGATAAAATTTGTCCTCCTGTCTTAGCATTTCAAGATAATTAACAAGAAGAAATAGCCCCTAATTTGTTTATTTTCAGCACAGGTATTTGTCCAAAGTATCAGCAGTAGCTTAGGCAAATGTAGTGAGGTGTGAGTATTAAATTGTGATAGATACAAATAACAATGAAAATTAAAATAAATATGTGTCTAGTTAGACATGTCCAGATTCCTTGTCTGTTTTGCATGTATGCTAATTTTTGATGTCTTCACACCAGCATAACCTCTTTTAGAGACCTGCGTGTATCAACCTAACATTGCCTGCTGCCTGAAATAATCCAGATTCTTCATTCTTTCCCTCCAGCAAGACATTCTTCAATCTAACTTAGTTTTCAGTGTGGTGTTTTGTGGGTTTGGGTTTTTTCATTTTTATGGAGCATTTTTCTGTCCTGCACAGGATTCAACTGATGCAATTGTGTGTCTAGCTAGTGGTTTTTGCTTTTGTTGAATAGAATGTTTATCATTCCAGGTGTAATTGACCGATGGGAATTAATCCAGGCTCAAGCTCTAAGCAAGGAGCTGAGGATGAAGCAGAACCTTCAGCAGTGGCAACAGTTTAAGTCCGACCTTAATAGTGTTTGGGCTTGGTTGGGAGAAACTGAAGAGGAACTGGAGAAGCTCCGCCGCCTTGATCTCAGCACTGACATACAAACGATTGAGCTCAGAATTAAAAAACTGAAAGTGAGTTTTATTTCTCTTTTCCATGAGTTACCTGAGTGCAACAGGTGTGTTGAAGAAGTTGCCGGTAGTTGCAGCTGGTTTGCTGCGTTCTGCACATAGCAGGCTACTGCTGACAAATGAAGTAACTGGGAAAGTGATTTTATGAATCACCTTTTGGCAGAAAAATGTACCACTGGCATTTACTATATAATCCAAATGAACTTTTGAAATAGTAATTCTGTAACAGTTCTGTAATTCCATAATGTAGAGATAATCCTTGATGTCAGTCAAGGTGATGAAAGAAAGAGAATGAAAGGGAAAAAAAAACCAACCCAAGTTGAATCAAATCTCTTCTAGTCAATCTGGTAACAAAATAGCTGCTTTAAAAGAAACACCTCACTGAGGCATATTACTTTATGTGGAGGAAGGAGAGAAAAATATCCAAAGGGGCTGTAGCCTACCCACTGCTGTCACCAGGACAACATAGGAAAAGTTTGGTGTTACTTTGCAACATTCCTGTTTCTTCTTCCATCCTCTTCGATGCCTCAGGATCTGAATGCTGCCTTTGTGATCTCTCCTGGATGTTTTACAGCTATAAAGATCTGTAAATGTGATGGTCCACAACTTCACATTCAGTTACTAGTATAAGCTTGGGCACAAAAGTATGGGAGCCCACGTCAAAATGCACTGTGCTCCATGCTAGGACTGAGGTGGACAGATAGCAAAGACTGTTTCCGGCAGTGATCCATCTGAAGCATATTAATGCTTCTCTTCACTGGAATCCAAATATAGCTGCCATAAGTACTACAAAGGTCACTGTGACATGGGACTTTTAAGTAAAAGCTGTAGAGTAGGTGGAAAAAGGGGCATTTCATAAGAATTCTTATCTCACCCACTCTTGGAAAGCCAATTAGTGCCCTCCAGACCAAAAGAGGTGGGGTTTCTTTTGTGGCTTCCAGTGTAAACGGATCATTTTTTGTACAGGTCCTGCTTCTATAAACTGGAGTAAGTTGTTTATACTCTTTGTATGTTTTCTTTTCCCTCAGTAAAAGCTTTTATTTTAAAATACTATTGACAGCAGTTTCCACTTGAAAACATGTTGGTTTTTATGTTTATCAGCAAAACTGAGAAGTGAGCACACAAGTTTTATTACTTCTAGCAAAAGCTAAAGTACAGTTGTCCTACATCTCTTTAAATTTTGTTAGGCCTGCTCTGTCTTCAAAATATCTGAAACATGAGCCAGGTCTTTAAAATTCAACTATGACTTCAGGCTTTTAAGACTTTACAAGTTTAATTGGCTTGTTCTAGTTTATGCTGACAGTAAAATTTTAGTAGATGTTAAAGTGAACATTTGCAGAGTCACAGAGTGAGCGCACAAATCTCATATCCACAGTAAAGAAACTGTTATAGTAAGCTACTATTATGCAGCTGCTGATAGACAATCATTGCATTCTTGTGGTGCCTTCTCTACTTGGTTCTTCTGAAAGTCACAAGTTTTACCAATTTCCATCCTTTTTTCCCCCATCCCAATTTGTGTTATCATCAAGGAGCTGCAGAAAGCAATTGATAACCGCAAAGCGATCATCTTATCCATCAATCTGTGCAGCTCAGAGTTCACTCAGTCTGACAGTGAAGAGAGCAAGAAGCTTCAAGAGCACCTGTCTCAGATGAATGTGCGCTGGGACCATGTATGCAGTCTGATTGAGGAGTGGCGCTGTTCATTGCAGGATGCCTTAATGCAGTGCCAGGTCTGTATTGCACTTATTTTAGGTTATCAGCATCCCACGTATCAAAAATCTAAACCATATTGTTACCTGATGTGTTCATTATCCAGTCTGAAACTTGCCTCTGCAAGCCAAAATAAAGCTTCAGCATGTGTTTACTGCAAGATAGACCTGCACCACCAATTTAGATGAGACATTAGGAAGAAGTTCTTTACTATGAGGGTGGTGCAACATTGGAACAGTTTGCCCAGGGAACGGCCAAGGCCAGGCTCGATGGGGCTCTGAGCAACCTGATCTAGGTAGACGTCCCTGCTGACTACAGGGGGGTTGGACTAGATGACCTTGGAAGGTCCCTTCCAACCCAGTGAATTCTATTATTCTACCTGAAGCGTGTATTTCCAGCCCAAGCTTTTCTAAATTTGTCATCTCTGGAATAGTATTCTAATATACAATTCTACACTTCCTTGTACTTCATGTTATTTAGCCAGTAGGACGTGTCATAGGATAAACTAAAAATGTGAATTGACTGGAATGTTCTGCTACACTGTTAAAATCGTCACTCATCATTTGCAGGATTTCCATGAAATGAGCCATGGTTTGCTGCTTTGGTTAGAGAATATTGACAGAAGAAAAAATGAGATTGTGCCCATCAATCCAAACCTGGACTCAGAAACCCTGCAGGATCATCACAGACTTCTAATGGTAGGGCTACAATCACCCCTTTCTCTCCCAAAGTGCATCACCAGAAAACACCTAATCACGGTTATCTTTCCCTTGAGGGTTAGAATTGTACATTGCATGCTAACACACAACTGTGGGACCACCATCAGTAACTACCTTTGGTAGGGGACACTACTTACTTTCTTTAGTAGTATAACTTGTGATTTAAAATCTCAGGCAACCACTAGGCTACTGTCTATCTTCCAGTCAGAGTAGAAATTTTTATTGCTTCTCTTTTTTTTCCATGTCATTAATTTCAAATGTCGAGTTTTGTGAGTTCTGGATTTTTTCCTTTTTTTTTAACTTCCATTGAAAAAATTTGGTGCTTGCATTGCCAACAGCAAATCAGACGTGAACTGCTGGAATCTCAGTTAAAGGTGGCATCACTGCAAGATATGTCCTGCCAATTGCTAGTCAATGCTGAAGGCAAGGACTGTCTTGAAGCCAAAGAAAAGGTGCATGTCATTGGAAACAGACTAAAGCTTCTCTTGAAAGAGGTCACACGTCATATTAAAGACCTAGAGAAAATTCTAGACATTTCAAGTAGTCAACTGGTAAGTCACAGCTTTTTATTCCTTGATCTTTGTTGGGCACATTTCTCACTGTCTTGACTGTCTTTCTCTGATCAGTGCTGTTGGCTGCACTGTTTCTATTGTCTGCCATACTTATCGAGGTAGTATACATGTAATCTTGAATATCATAATCTTACACTTCATAATGCAAATATATCTTTTGTGATACGGTGTGGTTTTTTAAACCCAGTAATTTTTTGCTATTTGGTGTAGCAATAAGTGTTTAACATCTTGGTTTGTTCATCCTGCTATTACTGATTCAGGCAACTGGCAAGGTATATGAGATAATTATTCTAGTTGCAGTACTGAAAATTATAGCATGTCAGTTGTCACTGGAAAGGGAGATAATGCTCACTCTGACAAAGAGAAAAAAGCATAAAAAGCAATAGGCTAACAAATCTGTCATAGTGCCTTCTGAACTTTAAGCTGTACTCCAGATCTTTTCAAATTATCATGTATCTCAGGGTATTTGAGAAGATGTTATGCATACATCTTTGCCAGCAGTGACAGGTAGAAAGTAAAGATTTCAAGGGTCTTCTTTAGTTGACTTTTTTTTTTAAAAAAAGGAGATTACTCTGCTGCTTTGGAAATAACTGCTGGGATTTCAGTCAGGTTTTTTTTTTTTAGTTTGCTTAACTGAACAGCTAGTTCCTGTATTTTTGAGCTCTACTCCTTCTGAACTTTAGGAATTGTCCTCATGGTCCTCTGCTGATGAATTGGACACATCAGGCTCAGTGAGTCCAGTATCTGGAAGAAGTACTCCGAGCAGACAGAGAACGGTAATTTTCATGTCATGTATTTTCTGCCACCTTCTGTGTTGGAGGTCTAGATGTCTGCAGTA
>JAVSBS010023642.1:56360-83806 GCA_033124195.1 Coracias cyanogaster | reverse complement strand
TTGGCTTTGTTAAACCTCATACAATTTATTTCAGCCCATCGCTCCAGCCTGTCCAGATCCCGCTGCAGAGCCTTCCTACCCTCAAGCAGATCAACACTTTTGTATGTTAACAAAGTACCTTCAATGTCTGAGACCCAGATTTGGGCTGACACAAATAGGTATTTATTTTAAGGCTTACTTTCCTTTATTGGGTGTTATGCTAGGCTAGATTCGTGTCCATAATCACTGATTCAGAGTAGACAAAGATAAGGAACACACAAGGTACTAGGATAAGCTGTTACTTGCAACAGGCCTGGCAGATTCTGTAGAATTGACCTCTTCTCCCTTTTCTGATATGGTTCTCTTTGGTGACATAGTTTAGTCAATTGTAATCAGTGCACCTACGTGAACGATTTGGTAGCTCACTCAAACCTGTCAGTCCACATCTCTGCATGCTTTAGAGATCCTTTCATCAGCTAGTCCCTGGTTTTGGTGGTTAATTTTTGCTGAAAGACGTTTTTGTTATCTTGTAAAAGCAAACATCGTAAGGAGTAAAAAGATTAATTTAGTGAGACATAAGGATCTCAGCCTGACTTTGTCTCCTGTTTTCCAGCCAACTGTTGGTAATCTCATGGAAGCAGATTTTATCTAAAGGGTAGTAGAGAGCCTGTGAGCATCAACCTGTGGAAGAGCAATCTGTCGAAGGAACCAGGCAAAAAATTCACAGGTGAGACCTGTGTTAATTTCTTGCCGAATTTGAAAAGTGAGGGAGAGGCAGGGAGGTTTGAAAGGAGCTGGTTAGGAGGGAGAGTGGAGTGCAAGGAAGATAGTTCAATTTGAATGATGTCAGATGCAATTAATAAAGTACTTTATCAAAAGTATACAGGGTAGTACCTGGCACACTTTGAATTGCATTTACATTTGACTTTTGCCAGCTATTTTGCCAGTCTGTAGCCACTGCGTCCTTTGGTTGTTCGAATGAATTCCCCAGTTCCTGACACCAACGGAAGAACAGCATGTCTTCTGCAGAAGGAAAGCATAATTCATAACCTCACTCAAGTTCCATGGGGAGTTTTGGGGAGAAAACAGTAAAATGACGTGGCGGGGGGCAGTGGTTGCATCTTGTTCATGATGGTCATGCCCTTATATTTTCGCTGACTTCTTAAAATGTTCAGGGTGTATGAGAAAGTGCTGAACTGCCACAGGAGTGTAGGTTAAGCTCGTTAACTAGGCAAGGGAAAACTGCTGTGAAATCATAGGAGCTTTTCATAATTAATTCCTTATAGTTAGGGCTAAGAGGGAAAAGAATTGACAGTAATTAAAGGAACCTAAAGAATTTGGAAGGTCATATCATCAAGTGTCAGCAGCCCTTTCAAATTGAGTGTATTTTTGGCTGATGATTACCTGCAGGGCATGTATGCACTGTCTGACCTCTGCTTTGCTGATTAACCTGCAGGCAGAGTGTACCTGCTATGCCTTGCTTCCTTTCAAAGCAAAGCTTCTTCGGTTCATAGCCTCAACCTCTAAGCTCTAGCCATAGAACTAGCTGTGGTTTCAAGGTATTGCCTGTTAATTTAAAATAAAAGTTAGATACAGAGAACTTTCTTTTGACCTCAGGTGATCGGCTCACACAGAGCAATCTTCCCAGTGAACAGCAAACTCTCTGTAATACCTGTGAATAAGGCAATTACAGGCAGTGATAGACACATTAGGATGTTAAAAATGCTTGCTTGTAAATCGTGAATCTCCCATACCTCCAAGGATAGTCTGTAAGCTGATGTCTCAAGGAAATCACAGGCAGTTTGTGCCAGCAGGTTAGAGGATCCCTTGAGTGCTGCTTAAGACTTCTTACTTTTGGGACTTTCAATCTCAACTCTGGACAAAATCAACATCTGTCTAGTTAAAGTGGTTTGAGCAACAGGCTCCTCCAAAAAGGAATTTCCTGGTCCTGAACAAATTCCATTACAACTTCAAAAGTGATTTTGCAGAACTGGATTTTGATCCTAAAAACAGGCACAAAGAATTCAAAATGGTAATAAATGGCCAGGCAAGTCAGGATCCTGTTAGAGCAAGCTCTATCGCAAGACTACCACTGACTTGAAGGTCTAGCTTGAATTGCAAACCCCAGTTTGTCATAAACATATACGTTGATCACCACAGCGTGAACCAGGGCTAAAATGGGGAAACAGGTGGGTGGGGGAGAACTTGTTCATCCACCCTTTTTCTGAAGCATCTCACCTTACTTGGGCGCTGCCAACAAGAGGGGCTGATTTCCGGTAATGTGCCTTGAGCCTTGACTGCAAGGCATGAGGAAAGGCAGTACAGGAGCTGCAGCACTCTTGGTCTATGTTAAAAGCACATGTTCATGATAATATGATAATAGTGCAAAATAATGATCAGCATTTATGCTGAACTTGCTGCATCTGTTTATCGAGGTTTGTTTGTGAACTGTGCTTTACAATACCTGAAGGCAGACTGAAAAGTAATGTTTAGAGACATCTGACAGTGTCAGGAGTACAAAGTATCTGAAGTTGACAGAAATCGTGTGCCTTATTCCTCGCAGCTGTGAGCATGATTGCCTATCCTGCATCCCATTGCAGCAGTGAGGACAGCTTCATTCTGCAATAAATCAATAGTTGCTCACCACTGGTTTGCCACAGTTCCAGCTCCACTTCAAATGCTGTGAACACCTGCAGTCTTGCTTTCTCCTTCCACAGAACTTTCTCCTACAGCTGGTTACTTGTCAAGGACAAAGCTGCTGAGATTGTCTTATGAACAGTCATCCCTGGCCCTCAGAGTCTTGTGCCATTTGTGGTTGAGAAATATGCTTACAACTGATAGCATCTCTCAACGTGCTCATCATCATGTGCATCTGAGTGCATCTGTTTGTGTGTTCAAAGGCATAACAGAAACTGGATACTCACCATCTTCAAGCTAATAATGCTATAGGGATTTAGAAAATGTAGGATTCTGGGAAATAAGAACAGGGTCAAGGAGAAGAAAGGCAGATATTTAACCAAGAGATGAAGAGGAGAGCATTGATTTTGTCATTTAGACTTCCTGTATTTTATTCAGTATTTAAAGAAATGGATTGTGGAAAGGAAAAGAGCAGGAAATGCCATGTTCTGGCTATAAAATCGTTCAACTCTTGCAGCAGTCAATTGCAGAATTCATCTAAACCAGTGTTTGCCTAAGTTAGGAGTGGAGGGCGGAGTTGGAGGGAGGGGTTCATTTGTCTTTTGGTTTCAGGAGAAGCATGTGTGTCTTGTATTCAGAGTTCCCTACATAAGGGAACTAGTCTAGGTGCTAGCTGGCTGGTTTTAACCTTGGCCACAATGTTGTAAAATGCACTATAGCCAACTGAATTCTATTGATTTTGTATTATTTGGCCATAATAAGACCTAGAGGGACACAGATGTGAAACCTATATTTGGGATAAATTATTCTTGTTTTAATAATATTAAGAACATTGGAATACTCTAATAATATTCCACAATAAAGAAATAAATATGAATTATTTAGATAATTAATTTGGCTTCCCAAAAAGTGGTAGATTAGATAAAAATCTGTGGAACAGGATGAAAGGAAATGAATAACTGAAAGCTTAAGAACTGAAGACTTGTCATAGGCTAAGCTTGTTTAAATTATTGAAATCTGAATTATATTAAATGATCGCTCTAGAAGCAGACAGGAGCTAAAAGCTGTGACTTCTATTGTTTGGTGCTGCTTAATATATCATTCAAACAATGAAGTGGTCAAAACTGCTTGGTTCAGTAAAAATCTATCTAAAGGTCTGAGATGTAGCAAATTGATTTGACCACAATGAAGTCTGATTAAAACAATGGTGATAATCATTTCTGGAAGAGAGAGGGGGCTTTTGGGAAGTGTTGTCCACTTCTTGTATCAGAGGTGGCCTCAGGGGAGGAGACGTGAGCCACTGAGCTCTTCTGTATCAGGAGTGATGCAGATGTGAATACAGTTTGTACAAAGGTTGCTCAGTCAGGCTCTTTGTGGGAGACTGCTATCGTTGATGTTGTCATTGTGGGTTTTTTTTAATTCCATTGTTTTGAGAAAGGATGTTTTAAAAAACAACTTGAAGGAAAGCTACCAGGATCCACTTTTTTATGTAAGTGCTCACAAGCCTATCCAAGAAGTGAGACATTCATGTCTGTAGTGCTGTTTATGAATAATTCAAACATTGTCTGAGAGCCTCTCCTGACCGTTGAGTTGCAGGTTAAAACACATGGCTACAATTTTGACTCCTTTGCTAAACTTGAAGCATTGTGCAGCCAGGTATGCAGACCGTGGGAGCAAGGGAAAAAAAAGTACTGGAAGAAAGCAGGATGCTGCAGCATTTCAGTTGAGGTAGACAGATACAAATAAGACATTTTGGAGCTGATGTTTCTTTTCCTTTTTTCAGATTTAACAAGCAAAAAATAATCCTGCAAAGGCAGACTGGCACTCAGACTTTTCTGCTTTCATATGAATGCCTAAACGTTTAAGCTTTTATGTGCTGTACTGACTCTCACTGCAAAGTGGGCAGCATTTTTTGTTTACCTCTACAGTATATCATACTTGTTTCACCTTTCCATGAATGACCCAGGTTCTCAACAGGTGAGTGAAAAATAAAAAAGATATCTGACAAGAAGTCAATCTTTCTGTCTTGGCAAGGAGCACTCAGTCTTTGTGTGTAGAGGAGCTAAATATCTCACAGTCCCAAGCATGTGTTACAAAATCTGGCTAAATAAAAATCCTGGAAGCATGACCTTTCCTCAAATCCACATTTGTCAGCTGTTTAAAATGGTAACATACTGGAGTGGTGACAAATGTGTAGGAATGAAAAACAAAAGGAGATAAATTTTATATGACTTAGATGTCTGCAGAAATGGAGACATCAGCTGAGTGGCACCTAAATATTGCAACACAGAGATCTTACAGGGACATGAGAGCTAGTTAGCCTTGCTCCTGCTGCGATAAGTGCCAAATGTTATTACTTTGATGGTCAATTTTCCTGAAGACTTCATGAACATTTTTATACTTGATCCTCTGTGTCTGCAGGATGCCATGGTCAATGATAGTAATTGGAGCCTGGCTGGGCGTAAGAAAAATGATGTACGCTGCATCCTTCTGTGAGCATTCTTACTCTGTAAGCATGCTGATGAGTGTTATTTTACATGTTTGGATTTTCCTCTCCTCCTCACTGTTTGGGTGGTGGAGACAAGCAGTATAGTGCAGAGGAAAGAGATTTAAGACTTTTCCAGCCTAAGAAACAGCTTCTTCATGGAGCTTTTAATGCAGCAGTATCTGCATAAAACCAAACCATTTAATTTTGAAGAATAAGCATGGTCACAAGGCTTTTAAAGTATGCAGGTGCCCCCACTGACTGAGAACACCAAGTTGTAGCCCATGAAGAAGCCATTGTCATTGCATAACAAGGGACTTGCCTTAATTAGAATAGTAAAAGCAGTCAGATATGTTCTTCAGTGATGAACATATGTCATACCTTTCTAATTAGTTAATAGAATAAAATTTGCTGGAACAAGACACACATCACTTACACATTAGGAAACAGAGGAAGCAGGAGTGTGGGGGGAGCCCAACACATGGCTTTGTGCATGACATGGGCTTCCTCAAGGGAGTAGGCAGCTGCTCTGCAAGGCATTGTGCATGTAGTGAGGGAAGCAAGAGTGATGGGCCCAGTAAAGGTGCTCCAGGTATTTCAGCAGCTGGAAGAGCTCTGCAGTGAAATAGAAAGATATGTCCTTGCTGTGTGATTTCTCAAATTACTTCAAGCAACAGATGTAAAAAATAGGGAATTAAGCTGAGTTCCAGCTGGCTCCTGGCTGTGGAATGTGCCCAGTGCCTGGCTGCAGAGGCCCTTTTCCCTGATGGGTTCCTCCCCAGGGGGTCTGAGCAAGATGACATCTCATCCATCTTCTCCCATCACAGAAGATAGGTGATGGGAGGGAAGAGGGATACAGACTCTTTTCAGTTGTGCCCACTGATAGGAACACAGGAAAACATTTTATGGTGTGAGGGTTGTCAAACACCAGAACAAGTCGTCTGTGACTATTCAAAACTCAGTTGGACATAACTGAGTAATGATCTGTAGGTGAACCAGCTCTGACCTGGAATTGGACTAAATACTCTCCAGAAGTGTCTTCCCAGTTGAGGCATACTGTAGTGCTGTGTGAAAGAGAGGGGCGGAAGACTGCCTAATCTCTGGCATTGCACAGTCCTTTGCCCATTCAAACTGTTAGAGTATTTGCAGATGTAAGTATGCTCAGACTTTACCTGTTCAGTTTTTAATTTGGGAGTGTCAGGTCTTTGATTTTGCAGGACTATTGTGCTGTCTAGCTGTGGTTTTTGGAGTAAGTCTGTGAGTTCAGTACAATGTAGCAGCTGTCAGTTCTCTGTGAACTGTAAGAGCATTTAACGTCAGTGTTCATTTGGTCCTGTGGATAAAAAATTGTATAGAGCCGTTGAATGGTGTCAGATTTTGAGTCAGCATTGAAGACAATGTTATTATTTTGAGCACATGCACACATGCAATTAGTTGCTATTACTCTGCCCCACCCTTTATGGCCAAAGTAGCAAGTCTCAGTTAAGCTCTCTGCCACAGAAGTACATTGCAGAACAGCCATATGATTTTGAACCATTGCTCAGTTCTACAGAACACTTACAAATCTCAACAGTCCCCAACTTTATTTTGGAGTCTTAATAGGCTATTTGCTTTCATGTTTTAACAAGCTGTAGGGGTGAAGTTTCACATGGACAATGTATATTACCTGTCTTGTCTTAATTGACAAGACAATCAATTAAGACAGTTAGAATTAAGATAATAATCTTACCAATTTTTCCTTATAAGTTACAGGTAGACAGAAGGGAAAAGGTGAGGAAGATAATTAAGAAACAGTTTTCACTTGGATGTACAGAAACAGACACATTCTGTTTCTGTAAAAAATAGTGTACCATTTTACTGGTTCCTGAAAACAATAAGAAAAGAAACATATTTTTTAAACTATGCAAAAGATAACTAATGAAACAAAGTGCTCTGGTTAATTCTTTATTTTCAACATCAAATACATGGATAAAAATCTTGCACCAATCAAGTAGCCTAGATTTTTTGTTTAGACTTTTTTAGGTGCAAAACAAAACCAAACCTCACCAAAACAAAGGCATCAATTTTATATGCATCAGTGAAAGAACAGAATACTTCAACAAATACATTATGGCAGCAGAGCCTGTACCAAAGAAAGGACACAAAAGCTAAGTTTGATAGTATATACAATAAGGTGATACATAAAGTGGCTTGTTGATGCGAGTCTCATGACCAGCAGTCTATCCCTTCATTTTCTGGTGGGCACTTTCTGAAGAAACAGACTTCTAATTATAGGCACAGAGGAGTACAGAGCATACTAATTTGCAAGATAGTGGCATATACTTTTTTTTAAAATGTGTTTGTTTGTTTCTTTAGGCACATTTGAATGCAAAAGATTATTATTTTTTTTGCACAGTGCAAAACCGAATACCCTTATGGACAACATTCACTCTGAAAATGACTTTCAGGTTATAAGGCTATCTACATTTGAAAGATGAAAGGGAATTTCAAGTAGAAGGGGTAGCATGTTAATATTAGTGATATAGTACTTTTAAATTCTCAGATCAGTTGGAGATTATGCTATAGTTGCAGGTGACAGCAAAGACGGGTTTGTATTATGATACTGTTATTAACATGGCCCTTCTTTTACGTGTGTTGCATTTCTACCTGTAAAGCTGTATCATGGTTGTAGATAGCATTGAAAATAGCCATGCCTTCATTCAAAGAAAGAAATGCAGTTAAGATAACTTCCGCTGAGAACACCTTATATACAAAATCCCATTAGGTTAACGTTGGGTTGCATTCTAATTTTAAAGCAGAATATTATACACACAAGAGAGGCTTGCTGTGTTTCTACCGAAGCCTGTGATAAGACTAAGGCCCTAGTCAGGTGGATTTTTTACTTTGCTGGTAGTTTGTTTCATCCTAAACATTTGGCACAACGCTTAAGGAATCAGTTGGCATCAATTGGAATGGATGGAGGCTCCAATACAAACCCTGGTGTGGATGAAGGGGATGGTTTGGGTCTTCTTTTGTTTTAATTTTTTTTTCAGTTTAAAGCCCAGTAATGCACTCTCAGTCCTTGCAATATCCTTGGGAACTCAGTTCAGATTTTTAAAATTATATTTTTAAATTATGAAACCCCTCAGTGTACATAAGGGGAAAAAATCATCAAGTGGTGTCACTGAAACATAATAGTAAATTTACCACAAACCCAGGACAACACACCAAGAAACTCTCATTAAATTATTTTACCCAAATATAAATCCTGCTGCCTTAACTGGGAGTTTTTCCTGAGACAAAGTCTACAATGAGACATGGCTTGAACCACTACAAACCAGAGTAGCTTCCACATATTGTTGGAAACTCAGACACCACAAAGTGCTACACGTCACTCTATCTCTTCCCCTGCCTCCCAAGATCTTTGTAACAGACCTAAGGTCCCTTTCTGTTTGGCTTGTGCTGGTATTACATTGCCTATGTTTCTAGGGGTTGGGGTTTTTTTGGTTTTTTTTTAATATATGTTTTTTTCCTAAAAAAAAAAAAAAAATCCACATATAAACATTATAAAATAATTCTTTCATTAGCTGTCCAGAGACATCACTATGAATGTTTTGGTAAAAGCTTAATTAGCTGCCTTGAATAGTTTTCTTTCAATTGACCTTTTTTTTCATGTTATATATTTTTTATTTAATATCCAGCACCAGGTATTCAGGTAGTACTGGTTTGTCAGCTGCAAATATAAAGTATATATATATATATATATATATATATACACACACACATAAAATAGTGTCCTGTGAAATCACAATTACCAAATGTCAGGCACAATTGTTTGCATACATGAGAGCATAATTCAGTATTACATATTTAAAAAGTTGCCGTTTCTGTATAATAGACTTTGTTTAATCAATTTAATAGCTACATTCAGCTGTCTGATATGTGGACAATCATCTTTATAAATAACTATGGGAAGGTTACTATGTTCATTAAGGTGCTGCTTCATTAAAATGTTATGAACAAGTTAATGACACAGATCCTGAAACTGCCCCAAAGTAAATGAATGTATTTCTGGGAATCATTGTTTTTCTTTCTTGGGTGCACTTCACTGTTGTCACCACAAACATAGGACTAAAATCACTTCCTTGCAAGGGCTGAGCTAGGAAAGTGGTCATAATTAAGATTGTGAGCTGATTGATTGATTATTCCTTATGTTCCAAGACACATTATGATACCCTTCTGTCTGCTGCATACCACTTCAAATTACACTTATCCATCTTCACCAAGAAAAATGTGTAGCATGTAGTAGTACTTGCCCTATATAAGTACCATCAGAATCTACCCCTCTGTTGTGAATTGCTCTCCATTAAAGTTTGTGGGTTTTTTTCCTCTAGGTGAAATTTACACTTTAATCAATATAGTGGTTCTGGGATGTAGAAAGGGAGGCATTCATTTAAATCAATTTGCCTTGCAGCTTATGAGCTTTATCTGTGTGTTCTGTCATAGAGAACACCAAGATGCACATACAGTATTTAAAGAGCAGCTCTAACTCACACTGGTCTACAAGTGAACGATGACCGTATAAGCACATAAGCATAACTACAGGGATTCCTGTGCTCCATTCAGATCTTAGCCTGCACTCATTTCAGGGCATTCATGATTTCTATAACACATCTGAAAGCAGCTACTAAACAAAACAACACGTGCATTTTCTTTTAAGGCATTTAAGAGCCTTCCAAAACCCCTCAGGTACCAAATTTGCGCGCACGCGCGCACACACACACACACAGAGTTACTAAATACACACAAAGACAAATCCTTCAGCACATTCAGAAAAAAATGGCACTATAATATGCATACATAAAAGGTCTATTAACTTACAGCGACTGTTTCACATGTTTAGCCTTGCACAGTTTTTGAGGAATCTTCTCAAGCATAGGTAGCATCTAGCTTTAGATTTTAAACTGCACGTATCCTCAGATATGTACATGAAACAATTATAGACATTATTATGTCCATTCACTAAAGAATCGAATCCTTGACTTGGATCACAAAGTCATCCTATGCCTTTCTGCCTTCACAATTGCTATGTAACTTGATCTCCTGCACACAAATTCTGCTTGTGTCAGGGAGCATAATTAGACACAGGCACTCCTGTACGGCATTAGTTGCGCTGTTTCCTATATTTAGTTACTACAGAATATTCCAATCCACATAATCTAACATAAAGTTTTCAACTATAGCAGTTAAAGAAGCATCCCTGAACCCCTCTCTAACACTGTGGCCAGCTGCAGTGGAGCAGCCTACGCATGTGCTATGAAACATCCTCACTGGCAGGGTGGTCACTTCCAACCAGCTGTTGGAATAGTCTCTGGTCCATACTAACTCCTAAACTGCACCTCTAAGCCAGAAGTGCAGATAGCAGAGACAAAGTTTATCATTAGACTAATAAAATATCCCTGGCATATGTAATAATCACATTGCAGTACCCAGCAACGTTCCCTGACATGTTTAATTTTCTATCATAGAGGCAGTCAAACAGCAACACCTACTTTGAATAGTGCATAGTATTAATTTCTTCAGTCTCTCTCCTTTATGTGTGGCTGAAAATCTTGATGTCAGTGGACCTTTTGTATATTTACAGTTGTTCTGAAGAATCTGACTAATCCTTATGAAAAAGTTACACACATACATGAAGAAAGCCAGATTTATCTTCCTGGACGTGCAGTCCCAGAGTCTTCTCTGGGAACAGCCTCATTTCTGATGCTTATTGCCCAGTTCTGGTGTCATAGGTGAGCTGGCTTTTAACAGTGATTTCCGAGCATGCCCCAACAAGAACTGAAGAAAGCCAAGGCAAGGCAAAGCCTACTGCTCTGGCTGTGATACCAGCCGCCCCATACAAGGCTAGGCCACACTCTACTGAGTGGAGTGGGACCATCCCACCCTGCTGTGCCAGTCTTGCACTGGAATCCTCACTCCCTGATTTGTAGCACAGCAAAGCAAAGGACAGGGGGAGGTTTTTATATAAAATAGTACTGGATCATGTATGTGTGAAAAAGTTGTGGTTTTTTTTTTAAAGTATTAAAGACCTGGTGATCTGATGATTTTTATAATCATCTGCTCTGATTTAAGAGTAATTATCTATGTTACCACTATGTTTGCCGTGTTGCCCTTGACTTACGCAGTGCCAAGCAAGTGAACAATTTAGCTTTGTAGGATCAGTCACAATAGGATGCACGCAATGCAACTGAGCTAGAGGCTGTGGTAAGGGTCCTAAAGGTTACGTCCCCTTAGGGGAGTTAGGGAGTTGTCTGCTGATGTAAGCCAGCAAGGTAAAACAGAATTATTCTCAGACAGGGGGTCTTTCCTGCTGCAGGCGGAAGAGGGGTGGGAATCTACCTAAACTACCAAGGCAGTCACTAGCAGTGCAGTTTCACTATGGCACACTAAGATGTCAATCGACTTTCTAGTCACCCTCCCAAAAAAAGTCATCAAAAATCCCTTCCAAACTGCTACAATGTTTCAAGAAAGTGAAGGATTAAGTGAGCTCAGAATTTGAGGCTGGATATCAACACAGACTACCACTCATGAAGCCACCAGTATGCAAGGGTGGTATGGCCTACTAATTTATAGTAAAATGAATGTTCAGTTTATATTAGTATTTACCCAACCTGCATGCAAAATTAAATAAAAACACTGCAAATTTTAAATCAAGTTAGCCTGACAATCCTTGCTGGCTGTCCATAGCATTGAAATGTGTTCCATTTAGGGTAAGCAATTAATTTAGGCAAGTGCTTGACAAACACTCAAATGGAAAATGTGAGTGACTGTTGTCATTGGAGTGTTTACATAGGTGGCACTACAGATGACATAAAGCTAGGTAGTACGCTGCTGGGTTTCTCATACCATTATACATGCTGACTTCTGTTTATATTGTATTCTGCATATTCTCCTCCTCTTTGCTGTTTATATAAAAAGACTGCAAGGAATGAGATGAAGCTGATGCAGTTGTCAGCTGACTCCGGTTCTCCTCTTCCATCGGTGCAGCACTCCTGGCTGCTGGGGCATGCAGTCGGTGAGCGTCCAGCATCTCCAGCAAGAGATCATAGAGTGGAACTACATTTTTACACTTCATATTATAGAGGTGCTCCATTCCTTTGTTGCTGTGGGTTGTAACAAAACAATGGTTACTTTCCAAATATGCTATGTGGAAAAAAAGACTATGAGCTAATAATATTTGTTAGGTTGATATAAATTCCACCTTGTACAAAACAAATACCCTAGCAGTGCAGTTGCTGTATGCTCCTGCTCCAGTTGACAGAAGAAGGCAATTTCAAAGAACGTTTCAGAATAGTCATGAGCAAGTTGCCTTCTAAAGGTGGCCTTTTTGTTCTCCTTTTCCTAAAAGGTAAACTAGAGCACATGGACTTCTAATTTAGGCACTGTGGCTAAGTGGATGGGATGAATCTTGGATTTCCCATAATTAAACATAAAATGCAAGATTTTTTTCCTAGAAAATAACATTAGCCAATTTGTTAGCAAACGGTCACTTGTAATAGTATCCAGTTGCAAAACTATGGAAAAATAATTAACTTCACTGCAGATCTGGAGCTTCTGTAATTGTACAAATTCTTCTTAAGGAAAAAAAAAAAACAACATGAAGACAAACTCCACAAAAAGACACAAGTGAAAAAAACACATGCACACACCCTTTGACTTTTTCCTGAAGACTTGTAGATCAGTCCTGGAGGTAAAATCTGCATGTTTCAGCTTTAGTAGCTATGATGTGGTGCTTATTTTAGTTCTAATTTTATTAACTGAAATAATTAAAATTAAAATATCTCTTGTCCCTTCATAAAAGTAAAGTCTATAATGTATCTTTATTTAGACTTGTCATGTTGTTAACACTCCAGCCACTGAGCAGCTACCTTAAGATTTGATTACATTTGGGAGAATCATTGCTGCAACTACTTAACGGAGTGCCTCAGACACCTCACCTCTAGTTAGCAAAGGGCACAGCTCTATAGATTGGGATTCAGGTGATCTGCATTTATTCTCACCCGTAAAATACGCATAATGTTCATCATATCTTTTCTGAAGTGACTTACAGTATCAAGCCACTTGTGAAGACTGGTTATGTAAAAGTGATAGTTTTATTAAATCTTATCTCATAGGAGACTAAAGTTTGCAGAACAAGGCTACTGCTATGTTAGTATTCTACTTGGTACTTGTCAAAGAGAGTACAAGATGCATATAACATTAAAGGTAGATACTGCTTAGAGCGCTATCAAAACAAAGCAAAGGAAAAGAAAAATAGAAGAAATAAATGGGGAAAATGTTCACTCTTTCATACCATAATCCAATATACTATTTTGCGTGCATGTTCCATGCATCTTTCTTTATGGAAAGTAGACAAATTTATCTAGTTAGTTCTTAACAACTCTACACCCAGTTTGCATTCCTGTGAAGGAGAAGTAGTGTGTATTTGTGAAACCTCCCTTACATCGGACAAGTGCGGGAGGGCTTACTGAGTGCTTAGTCTCACCTCATGTGTCTGATGTGAGAGAGGATGAGGAGGAGCTGAGCCAGTCGTCTGTGTTGCTGCTGCAGAGAAAGACCCGACTTAGCCATTAAGTGTATCAGAGTGTCTGTGATTTTGTCCAGAACACGGTGAATATAGTCTCTCTCCTCCAGAGATTTCAAGGTGCTGGAAAGAAATGTGTACACACCTGGAGTAGAAAGGAGAAAGAAAACAAACAAACCACAAAAATTACTTTGATGGAGTCAGATTTGCCCAAGGTACACCTTCTGGCTGGCCTCATCAGCTGTGTTAACCATGGCAGCTGACTATGTGTGAACTCTCCTGCTTGTGTGCCAGGTTTGAATGACCCTGTAGCCTGGATTTAGTCATTGTAGGCAAAGCAGGAGTAGGAAGACAATGCCTCTTCCCCGCACAGGTCCATCCAAGGTCTGGGCCAGGTGGTAGGCAATACCCACACAGGCTGCACTCTTCTCTCAGTCACTCAGCTCCAAAACATTGAGGAAATGCCGCTGCCCCTTGAGAGCTCTGCAATACCTACTGGTCAGCCCAGACCTTTGGCAATTTTTGCTGTTTACTCTTCTGTTTAATGTATGTTTGGGTTGTTTTGGGTTTTTTTTTGGTGATTTGCTAGTCAATCTAGAACTGAATAATATGCTATCACAAAACATGTAAACAAAATCAGGGTTTGTTTACACACACTCACCTCAAGAAACCGCCCCAACCACGCAAGAGCCTTGAAAAGTGTGCTCCTTCACCTGCAAACCCAAGTGTCCTTTAAAAAAAGGTGTCCAAAGCAACAGGTGTAAGTTTAGTCATCTTACATTGCTTACTGCAGAAAGTGAGCAGCCTGAAGATTTGGACCAGAAGGAAATTTTTCCAGAGATCAAGACACCTTCAAACTGCCCCTCCAATGACCTCTCTACATCTCCTCATGGAAACAGGAACCAAGGTGTATCCAGTAGTAATTCTTCAGTGCATGAAGCACATCAACTTTCTAAATGGGAAATTCTAAACCATTTTGCACATTTTCTATCTTGAATTTGTTCTAGATGACAACACACAGCCAATGGGAATCAGGTAATGACAGCACTGTGTTGCCAAAAGGCAGCTGTTGCATTTAGCATCACGCTTCTTAATCTGGTTTAAGATAGTAACCCTAAACAGGTTGTATTACTATAATCCCATCCTAAAGCAGCAAAAGCTGACCATGTATGTACTTTAATACAAACAGTCTTGATCATAGGATGTTCATCGCCCAGTGTCTATAACGTTCTTGACAAATCCTGTGCTTTAGCCCTTCTGTATCAGCTCACAGATCCCAGCAGAAATTTGGATTTTGTCCTTGGAAAAAATTGGTTTCTGGAATTACTTATATAAAACAATATGCAATGCAGTTAGTGATATTAAGAAAAAAAGACACACACGCACTAACATGCACACATACACAAGCAGACATACATACTCTTGCTTGCTTGTATTGTTGCTAGCCTAGGGGTTATACCATTGGATTTAAAGGTAATATTTTGCCATGCATCTGAGTAGTCAGGGAAATTGATACTTTTTTTACCATCTTCTTGGCATACCTCACCTGCTCACATCCTCTTGGTACTTCAAGGACCTGACACCTGGAACTACTGTAACCTGCAAGTAGGTTTTATGACTTTGGGTCTTCTGTACTAAAAAGAAATATAAATTTATGTTTGTGAATGTCAGTATGAGTGTCTCTGACAGAGAAAGTGAATGAGAGAGACTGCTTTAAAAAAACCAAAAGGATAACTTAGAGACAGCAAAACTTTTGAAAACCATCAGTCAGAGCTCTTAATTTTGGTAATGAATACTGCTGTAAATTATTTTTACTCAAATGAATTCACCAAAGAGAAACAGCTCCTGAGGCTTTTCTCAGCTGAGTGACTCTGAACCACCCTCACATATGTCTACTGACAATACCACGCTTTATATCTTAGCAGGTACCTGTAGAGGCAATATTCTTAAATATTACTGAAAATCATAGTCCATTGAAGAAAACATTAGTATCATAAACCCATAGTGCCTCCAGAACAGCTTGCTTCAGCCAGAGGATGCTATTGTGCCCTTGTACCAACATCTCTTATTTTCAAGCCAGCAAAAGAAAAAAATCTGTTAGGAGGAATTGTTTCTCACCTAGGTCTTGTCCAGAAGCTATTAAAAAGTATAAATCAAAAAAAGCACTCCCCCCAAAATGTAGAGACTTCAGGCAATTGCCAGTCAATAACTGCCAAGAAAAATGATGTTTGGTTTTCCTTTCTGCCCTCCCCCTGCCCCCACTGATTGCTCCTGCCCTGGGCCAATGACCAGAAATTTCCCCAAAAGAAATGCCTGCTATCCATCACACACATACACACACAAGCAGAGTTTTGGAACAAGAGTGCAGAAAATTGTCTTGGTAAAGGGAAGTGTAACAGTCTCAAAGGTCTTTCCAAGCTCTGAAGCTGAAAGCAAGCCTAAATTGAATAGCTACCAAGTTGTTTTCCAGCTCTTTCTGTAGATGAATATTGTAACACATAATAGGAGCAACAACAGAGAAAGCAGCACCCTGCAAACAAGCAAAGCCTATTGATCTGTGCCCATAACACAAAGCTATGCCCAGAACAGGGGTCCCTCAGGGACTGCAGTGCTACCTTGCCAGCTGTCAGCATATAGTGAAATAGTTTGATATGCATCAATATATATAGTGATATATTTTTGCATATTATTGTAGAGGAGAATGCCTGTCTTCCCCTTCTACCATGCCCCATTGCTCTGGATCTGTAGCAAGCCAGGCTGAGCTATAAGCAATTTCAGCTCTGTACCATGCACTTACATCATCATCCAGCCCCCAAAATAAAGAAATAAATAAAAAGCACAATTTAACAGGAGCTGGAAAAATCAGGAGACAATGACAGTCAGATGGCATGATGTATCAGGAAGTCTACGGGATGCATAAATTAGCTAAATCTTTCCATCTCTATGGATGAACCAGCTAACTGATTAGGTAAATTGGCTGTTAATGCAGATGAGGCTTACATCTTTGTCTCCAAAATGAAAGCCTGTTGCTTTGCCACATAGCACTACTCCTCTTTTCAGATACATTCAAAAGTAAAACATTTGGCATCATGTTGCCCTTTCATGTTTCTAATACTTATTTCGCAGTGTTAAGAAACAGCCCTTTATTAGTGAGCTGTTTTTTAGAAAATACAATTTTGCTTTTTAGTCAAAAGATTTATTGCTGCAGCTTTAGAGGGGCACCTTCTGGTTTGTTATTTAGCTAGACACAATACTGTCCTTGTTGTTACAGACATGCTGTCGCCTTGATATCTCAGGAAAAATTTGTAAGTAGCATAAACGTATATTTTGCTTTATAAATAAAACCTTCCATATTTTCCACACACGCAGAGTGAAACTAAAAAATTTGCTTGCATTCTGCCCAAGACCACAAGGAAAAGGAGCATAGAGACATTAGCCTTGAAAGATGTTAAAAAAAAAAAAAGAGAGAAAATAAATGTCCAACAAAAGCAAGTGAAGAGATTAACAGATGTCCAAGGATTTAATAAAGAACTGTTTGTGTATACTCTGAATTAAATCCTCACTAAGCTTCAGAATGCAAATGCAGACTGCTTTTAAATATGAAATGTACCATAATTAGTCCAAATCATTTAATTTGTCCACTTGTTTAAATCATTTTGAGACAGCTAGTTTAATCATATGCATATATATAATACAGGTTGCCTGAGGGCTACAAGTTCATAGTGTGTTTATCTGCTGTTTCTTTAGTAGAAGATTTGTATATGTGCAATCATAGAAATAAATGCAGGTTAAAGGAGGCTTGGAGGTCATCTAGTTCAACCTCCTACTCAAATAGTGTAATTTCAGGGTTTGGTCAAGATACCCAGAGCTTTGTCCAGCTGAGTTTTGAGTATCTCTGAGGATGGAGATACTTTTTGGCCAACCTGTTTCAATGCTTCTCTCACTGGGAAGATTTTTTTTTGTGTTCATCTAATCAAGACCTCCCTTCCTCCCTTATGCCTCCTCTTCCTGTGATTTTTCTCCATTGCTACCTCTCCTTTCCTCTTGCACCACTGAGAAGAGTTCAGCCCTGGCTTCTCCATAACCTATTCATCAGCTATCTGAGGACTGCAGTCAGACCCTCCCTTAGCCTTCCCTTTTCCAGGATGAACAAATCCAGCTCTGTCAGCCTCTCCTCGTACATCATATACACCATGTGCTTCAGAACTCATAATATTTCATGTGTACAACACTTTACCTAAAAGAGTCTGGCTACATCCTGTGAAGAAAAGTATCTACAGAAGATCTATGCCAAACAACAGTTACACAGGTATTACACATATTCCAAATTATGCTACTCAGTTATCTCTGTAATGCAGTCTCGCCTCCTAATTTGGGTATAAGGAGCTGGCAGTCAGAAACTTGTGTCCACATTCCCTCCACCTAGTAGTTAACTCCTCAGACAATTATAAAATTAGTTGGCTACAGGAATGAAAAAAATGAAATGTATAATTAATTACCTTTATGCATAAAGGCAATTACAAGCAACACAGACATACATTCTGTGGCCATACACACACATTCAGTTTACAGTGTACTCAGGCATACTGCAATAAGTGCAGATGCAAGCCAGAGTAATATATGATGCTCTGCATAACAATGGTATAAGTTGCTTTCATCACAAATCTGTAACAGATCAACCTGGACCATAGACTCTGATCTATTACTGCCAAGACACTTGTAAAAATGCCAGACTTCTGAGCAGCTATAAACTTTTGTTTAATGTAAAAAAAAACCCTAAACTCAAAATCAGATCACTTATTAGATCATTAGAACAACTCTGACCTTCTACCACACAGAGCACTACCAATTCAAACCTGCTGAATAGGATCCTTGAAGGAATGAAGATCTAGTATCTTCTAGTCTCACACAGTGGTCCCACCACTTTTTCATACAGAGGGAAATCTGCCTCTGATTATCACTGAATTCTTGAAGCAGAAAAAATCCCATTAACTAAGTGAGAGGTGCTTATGAAGGATAGCTGGTGATGTCTGGCAGAGTTTTGTTTAAATACCAAATTTAGTTTTCTGGATCAATATTACACACAGCAGTAGGACAAAAAATCTCAACAACATGGCTTCATGTTCAAGACATAAACATCTAATGGTTTTTATGCAGACCTCTATTCTATTTTTTTCTAATTACAATATTTTTATAAATCAATTACATATTCTAGATTTATTTAAGAGGATAATTACATTTTAACATGTTAGCTTAAAACTGTGGAGGATTTTAACACTTGGAAATATTCTAATTACCAGGACAATATAAGGAAAATAAAATGTCAAACAGTAATTACAATTGTCATGCCTGGGCATCCATGATTAAAAAAAATACACCCTCATTCCTAATATGCCAGGTGTTTGCTTCAGATGTCATGTTTTGATAATTGATGACAATCACAATAAAACTCGAGCCACATCAATATTTTATGGAACATAAATGAAATATCTTATATTTGATTGCATAAATACACCATTTTACTTCAACTCTTTTTTTTATTATTTTATTTTTTTTGTGTAGACCAGGTCCAAGTTTCCATAAAGGAAGATGTGCCTAATCAATAAAGCAAAATCTGCTGTGTTTAGAGTTAGCCTTTTGTGAGAATTACCTGAATTTGTATTTCATGCAACTTGGGCAAGTTAGACAACTAGCTAAAAGGACAAACAGCCCTACGTATGTGTTTTGTCTAGAGGTTGATACTATCTATGAGTTCAGGAATAGGTGAAGACAAATGGGTAAATCCTCAGGGCTGAGAAACTCTAGCATCTATAGTCATTAGGTAACAACTTAGTGGAGAACTGAGTCTAAAATTTTGACTTTGGTGCCCATGTTATTATTTTAGATGTCTATCATTTCTATGAGAATGCTGTAGGTCTCATGTTTTAGATTTTTTTTTTAGAATGGTTTGTATTGGAACGGACTTTTAAAGGTCATCTAGTCCAACCCCCCTGCAGCAAGCAGGAACATCTTTAGCTAGATCTGGTTGCTCAGAGCCCCATCCAACCTGACCTGGAATCTTTCCAGGGATGGGGCATCTACCACCTCTCTGGGCAACCTGTTCCAGTGTTTTACCACTCTCATTGTAAAAAATTTCTTTCTTATATCTAGTCTAAATCTACCCTGTTTTAGTTTAAAACCATCAACCCTTGTCCTGTTCTGCATTCAAAAATAAATTGTCTGGATTTCTTTCTCATTTCAAACAGAAAAGTATCCTCACATGTGCAACAGAAATTTTGTCCCATGCCTCAACTTGAATTTCAATCACCTCATGAAGAATTCAAGTCAACTAAGCTTACATATTTATATCTGTACCTACGCTTGTTATCCAATCATCTATTACTGAAGTGTACTTCAGAATGAGACTTACAGCCCAATAATACTTATCAACTATAAAGGCAGTGGAAGGTGATGACATCATTTCAGATGCCTGTATTTTAATATAAATGAAACCATGATAAACTCGGTCATGCTTTTGTCATTATTTTTTTCTTCATTTCACCATTCCCAAAAAAGGAAATCACTGATTTACAGCTAAGCATTGCCTCTGGAGGCCCTAGTGGGGTTCCCGCTACATCAGTGTCTTGTCATCAGAGCTTTAGAACTTACCAGCACCTAGCTCAAAACCTTGCTCTGATCACCCTTCACATCAGCTGTATGCAATATATCAACTACTTACTGCATTAATTTCCTGGGTCCCATCTATACCACTAAACAAATTTGCCGACTTCCATCCCTGCCTACTGGTTCTGCCTGCATCTGTGTTGACAGTCCCCTCCAGTTGCTGCTATCTCAAAGTGAAAACGTCATTAGCAACAACAAGCAGCATTCAACCATATGCAGAAGCAATCACAATTACCCAAGTGACAGCAAAGCACATCACTTACCAGAATTGAGCAGGATGATGGATTTAAGGCACACAAATTCCTCCCCTTGAAGGTTCATCATTCGAAACCGAGCAGCAGTAGCCAGCAGCATGTCAAAGATTTCCACCATGCCCTCTACACATTTTCCTTGATTCCTGTGTGAATACCATCAAGGGGGAGATATTCACAGCTTTAATCTGGTGGCAGCATAGGCTTTTCATCCCCCTGGATCATTCCCCTCCAATTTCATTTCATCTCCAGCACATGACTTCCTACTCTATGCTCATTTGGTGAGAATGTGATTACAAAAGCATAGCTCTCAGCATCTCACATAAAATAAATTACTAATAAATAAATAATTACTGTGGTGGAACATGAGACTGGTGCAACCAAACCTTTACATAGAGGAAAATATTTGTTTAAAATTACATTTTGATTTCTGTTGGTGTTACTTGGTTTCCTCTTCCTTTTTTTTTTTCCTTTAACTGAAATAGTCTCAATTCTTTGCATTTCTTCCTCTGTAAAGTTTTGCACTTGTTTCTACCTGGCCTTGCAATCTGTAATTTTCCAACACACTTCTCCCATTTTTCTTATATCAGCATAATGTCTCCTTAAAGAATAAGCTTATTCATGAGCTCAAGAAGGACTTGTGACACCATAATCTTGTCTGTGTGAATGAGTCTGATTAAAACTATCACTTCACTCCACAAACCAGATGATTTTTTACATTACAGCATTAAACAAAGCTAAAGTATGAGAAATCTCAAAGTGTTCATTAGTAATGGCAATTAACCACTTCCCTTTGCTCACAGTACTAGGTATTCTCACTCACTAATTTTAATCTTGCACACCCAATCTGCAGTTCAATAATTAGTTCAGATTGTATTTATTTTCAGTGAAAATGTAGTCTGCAGATTTTCTGGTCATAGATCATTTATGTTACTACCTTTTATCAAAAACTACCTACTTTCAATTTTACCAGGACTTCCTGAGTGAAATTTTAACATACAAGACTTAATGAGTGCTCAGATCTCCTGTTCAAAGACATTTTTTAGATACAGCTTTTATGAACAAAATTTTGAAGATGATTGGTATAGGAAAATGCAAAAGAAATTTCAAATGATCAGATGGCTTTTCTACTATAATTTGTAATGTGAATACAGACTGAGCATCTCCTAATCTCACTGCAACAAAACCATCACTGACTATCAGCACAGAAATATCTGCCTCAGTCCTCATACAGCCATCCTGTTGAGACTCTGCAATGTCTAGACCCACACCAGACCCTCAGACAAAACAGTCACCTACCTTTTTAACTACAGCCTGAGAAAATTCTTTGCACTTCTAAATCATTACTAAACCTAAAACTGAGTCAAAGGAGAGGGGGTACTGTGAGCACTTGTGCACCAATCTTCTTTCCAGTTCAAATCACTATTCAGCTTAATTTGGTGCTTGAACTTCAATCTACATCTTCCTTATTCCAGAGCAGTATCTACGAGCCAGTGAGAGAAGCTATTTCATCTGCTTTCAGAGATATTTAAACAAAGCAGGACAATGTCAAGAAAACAATGTGAAAGATATTCCCTTAAAACAGCCAGTAGGATGTTGGTTAAAATACAGTAATATTTGAAAATGTAGGCTCCCAAGCAAATTTCCAATCAGTCTTACAACAGCACATGTTCTCTGACTTTTCTGTGAGAAAGAGATGATCCAGCTTTGGAATGGAAATAGTAGAAGTTACGTTTAATAAGGAGGATGGGTTGCTGCTTCTCACCTCTCTATGGGCTTCCTCCTGAGGCTGACTCCTGAGCAGTGCTTTAATTCTTCCCACACTTTTCACTAGCACTTAGCTCAGAAATTGCTTTCCATTGCATGGCAGGCACCCACCAGGTGCAACAAGCTGCAACATGTAGCAATGAAACCTTTATGGCCTTTTCTGGCTCTTAAAAATTTCACTGAAGAAATGGTGGTTTAAACTATAGCAGCTTTTCAGGTATGACCCACAACACTGATAATTTCACATATTGGATTCCCACAGATGATGGTAACAAGTGCAGTGTAAAAAGTTGTGGACAAAAGTCTACGTGTTAAAATTAGCAGGTAGGCAGACTCAACGCTGTGTTCCATGGAAAGCATGTGATGCCTTTTCCACCCTCATTTACAATGCCCTGACCGATGAGCTGAACTAAAGGACTGATCTCAGCTTAGTATGTCTGAACATGCCTGAAGGCTGAAGCTGAACTCAGACAAGGAGTTTTCAATGATTTGATGACCAATTAGTTACACTGTTCAGTGCTGGATGTAGAGAGCTCTTCAGCAACGACCATCTTGCTGCCCTAATGAATCCTGTTTAGGCAGAATAGAAGTGAAGAACTGAACTGGCTGGATTCAAGGGTATTCCTCCTCTGACTGGACATCAATTAAATAGCTAAAGGCAAAGTACTATTTAATAGCACCACTGTCAGAAAACAGACAAAAATCAGGCACTCAAAACAAGACATGAGAATACTAACAATTACTATTACCTTAAAATCTGATTTATGTACTATAATTTAAATCCTATGAAAGTAAAACAAACATGAATTTTTACAGCGGGACAAGTTCTATTGCTTCTGATACAATATTTTTGCCTATAACTAGAGAAAGATTAATTTTGCATATCTAGAATTAAGCACAGTTTCAGAAGATTAAAAACCTTTAATAATTTTGCAGTAACTTAATTCCCAAATAAAAGTTAGTTTAAGAATTTAGAATTTCAGGATTATGCAGAAAATTTCAGTGGATCATATGGCAAATGACCTATATTAAAAAAACCCCACATCGTCATGTCTGGCTAAGGCATTTACTTGCATCCTAAACCGCATCAAACTTCTGCCAGCCAGTTCTCAAAACAATTCACAGTATTACACAGTCTGAACAAATTGCATAATCTGCATAGCTGCAACTACAATTTAAAAAGAAATACTTACATTATTTGTAAAGTGGGACATTTTAAAATTCCTTGTGGCAACTCATAAGATGGAAGAGACTTTTTGATAGCAAAGAATTATTTCCAGGTACTTTTTACAAAAATAGTTCTATGGACTGTAGTTTACAAGACCAATATTCCAATCAAGATCCTCTGGCTGACAAGTACAACCTTTGAACAAAAATATCTAGTCCTGCAACACATAGTCCGTATGCCTAAATCTCCATGTGTGTCTGTTTCCCACCAACTGAACTCATATGGTAGATGATTAATTAAAATTACGAAAATTTAAGAGATTCTAAATACTTTCTAATCCCATTTACTTTGCTATCTGCTTTGTGTGAAATAACAGACTACTCCACAAGAAAATTAGGAGTATCTCTTTAGGCAGAGTTAAGTACTTTACATGAAGTTATATACCTAGCTTGTGTGCAAGCAACAATTTAGAAATTTCTGCTGTATCTTCAGAGTTAGGTAGCAGATCCAGACCCATTTAAATCAGTGAGAATTGCAGGAGTCTTTGAAATGTAGGCTTCTAATAAAATGTTTTTGTTATCTAGGCTACAGCACTGATTTTCTTTATTAACCAACAAAAGCTATCTGAAATAGGAGTCTCCAGTTCTCCTGAACTGCCTTCTAACTTTCTAACATAAGCTGATAGTATTATCACATCTTCTCAATTATATGTCCCATCGATAGGAAGGTCTGTCTAGGAAGGCCTAGATAACTTTCCTGGAGGACAAATGAAGCAATAGATTTGAAAATCACCCTTATCCTACCATCATGCTGTTGTCTTTGTGTACTCTCAACTTGCTGAAAACAAAACAGTAAAAGAATCCTTAACACTTGGCTATTGGGAAATGTTTAGGAAAGTTAAAGCATGTGAATTAAAAGTCTTAAGTTATTGCATAAAAGTACTATGTGCATTAAATTTAGTAAGTCCACAGAGCCACAGCATCATCCAGGCTGCAAGGTAACTCAGGATGTCTTTAGTCCAACTTCCCACTCAAAGCAGAGTCAGCTCACTCAAGGCTTTATGTGAATCTAGTCTTCAAAATCTCCAAGGATGAAGACTGCACATCATCTTTCAGCTTGATTATTTTAGTTATCCTGGGTTTCTTCTCCCCTATGTCCAGTTAGAAGCTCCCCTGCTTCAATTTATGGCTCCTGTTTCTTAGTCTCCCATCAGGCATCTTAATAAAGAGCCTTGATAATCTCCTTGTAGATTTTAGGATAGGCACGCTCAAAAGCCATCTCTTCTTCAGCTGAACAAACCCACTTCTCTCAGTCACAAGGCATGTTCTTCTACCTTGGTGGCTCTCCACTAGGTTTACTGAAATTTATTAACAGCTTTCCTATAAGTGGATAAATCTTTCTATAAATAACTCACAGAAGTCTCCCAATCACTGGTCCACAGTCTTGTGGAGGATTCTACATGGATAGACTGCAATCATTGGCTGGAAGGTCAACATAGCATTGTGCAAGTAATCCAGGGAGTTTCTGGACTGTGTTGATGATAACTTCCCAACACAAACAGCACAGTGGCCAACAAACTGCAATGATCTATTGACCTATTCCTTACAAACAATAAGAAATTGCTGGTTAATGTGGCCACAGATAGAAAATTTGGCTGCAGCAACCATGAGATGTGGCTGAGCTCAGGATCCAGCAGTAGGCTGGAAATGCAAACAACAGAACTATGATTCTGGGTTTCAGAAGAACAGATTGTGGATTATTTAGAGAATTGCTAGGCAGAATATTCTTTGATACATGATGGGGAAAAGTGTCAAGGGAACTAGACAATATTTTAAGGAAAACTGAGAGCCCAGGAAGAAGCCTATTCTGGACTAGAGGAAGTCCAGGTGTTTCAACAGAAGACTCACTTGGCTAAGCAAGGAGCCCCTTAATGAACTAAGAGGAAAAATAAACATATAAAAAATAGAAATAAAAGCAGGCTTCAAAGGAGGAGTATCAAACCACTGTTTGAGCATTTATGCCCAAAACTAGTGAGGGACACAGCAGGTAACAGGAAGGGAATTTACAAGTATAGCAGCAACATGGAATTTCAGTGAGAATGAAGAGTTGATAAATGGAGGAGAAAACCTGTTGACTGACCACATGGAATGGACTGAAACATCCAATGGCTTTTCTTTTTTATGTGTTTTAGATTTTACTGGCAAAGTCAACAGAGACATATTGACAGCTTAGGAAATTACTTAGAGAATTTGTAATTACTCTGAAGAGTAATTCCAATCTTTGAAGCCAAATGGGCTTCATTTCAGGGTGCTGAAATAGTTGGTCATTGTATTCCTTAGGCCACTATCTATCACTTAGAAAAAATAATGGAGATTGAAATAGGTCCCTGACAAATAGGAGAAGGCTAACACAACTTTTACAAAATCAAGGAGGATCCAGGAAACTGGATTGTACTTGACTAACCTCATTGACTCTACAATGAAACAATTAGTAGAATGATCAAAGGGAAGATGGTGTGTGCAATATAATTCAACTTTAGTAAGGCTTTAAGTTTACAGCATTCTTATCTGTAAGCCAGGGAAGTACAGGCTGAGCAGACAGATAGATGCATGGGTGGAAAACAGGCTGGATCACCATCCTCAAAATGCAGCAGTAATGGCTCAATAGCTAATTTGTGTTAGGTAACAAGTACTCCAGACACTGACTCTGGCACCAACACTGTTGAATATATTTATCAATTATCTGGATGATGATAAAAACATTCATCTTCAAATTCATTGATGACACTAAACTGGTGGTGGAGGGAGGCTGATGCACTTTGTATCACGACCTCAGTGCTAGAGGGACCCAGGAACAGTAAACATCATAAAGTTTGACAAGAAGTACAAAAGTCTGCGCCCAAATAAACCTGTACATTAGTACAGGTTGGAAAAAACCTAGGCTGTGCAGCAGCCCTGCTGGAAAACGGAAACCAAATAAAATATAAACCAACATTGTTGTCTTCTTGTGGATAAGGCAAACTGCATATAAACTATATTAGGAAGAATGTGGCCAGATGAACAAGAGGAATTATTTTCCCCACACATCTACATGGTCCTGATGAGACAGTGTCTGTATCCAGTTTCAGACTGCTCAGCTCAGGAAGGGTATTGGATGTGTCCTCCTGTTTTGGGGATGATCATAATCACGCAGTACATGGTCTACAAGGAGTGACTGGATCTATTCAGTCTGGTGAGAAGGAAGCAAAGTACGTAGGGGAGATAATAGACAAAACTGCAGTCCACAATTGCTTCAAGGGGCATTACAGACAGGGTGTGACCGAGGTCTTCACAGGAGCAGTGAATGTTAAATCAAAAGGCAACTAACTGCTGTAAGTTACAGCTTGGAAGGTTCAGGCTGGATAGTATGAGAGTGGTGCAACCCTGAAACAGGTGCCCAGAGAGGCTGTGTGCTCTCCATCCTTAGAGACTTTCAAGAAAGGTAGACAAAGTCACAGCTTGCCTAAGAAACTGTTGGAAATGGTTTTGCTTCAAGAAGCAGATTGGACAAAATGATCTGCAACCATTAGAGGGTACCATTAGAAACAAGGATTTACTACTGATGTAGTAGGGGATAAAACTGGACCTGCCAAAGTTGAGCAAAAGGGTGGCAGGCCATTGTTGGGCGCAAAGTCACTAGCCTGGCTCAAGTGCATCCACACCAATGCACGTAGCATGGGCAACAAACAGGAGGAGCTGGAAGCCACTGTAAAGCACAACTGCTATGACGGAAACATGGTGGGATGACTCTCATGAGTGGAGTTCTGCAATGGATGGCTATAAACTCTATAAGCGGAATAGGCAAAATAGAAAGGGCAGTGGGGTGGCTCTCTATGTTAGAGAGTGTTTTGAATGCATGGAAGTTAACAAGTGTGATGGACCAGTCGAATGTTTA
>JAVSBS010023642.1:31832-56260 GCA_033124195.1 Coracias cyanogaster | reverse complement strand
CTTCCGATCTTGAAAAGCACAGCTCTAGCTCTCCTATAGAAACAAAGTAACAATAGGATTGTGCCTGAGGCTCAAAAAGGCAATTCCTACCTCTTCCAGTGCTGACAAAGTTATCAGCCCACCATCCTCTGAGGTTTGCTAATTTTTTCTTATGTGCTTTTTGGTTGCTCCTTGAGCTAGCTCTGCAGTAAAAGTGGTGGCTAATTCAGATACCAAATGAGAGATGTTAAAATAAAGTCAAATAAGAGGGGAAATTCAGGAAGAATGGGAACATATAAAAGAGAGAGCAGAACCATTATATCCTGTGCTATTTCTGAAACACTAAAGAACTATCAAAATATTTTAACATTTTTTTAAAGTTCTATCAATAAGAATATTATTGCAGGTTTTTGCATAGGTGGTGCCTGTCTTCAGGACAGAAGATTGTTTTTATGTACATTAATGTGTTTTATATTGTAGACTCATAGAATGGTTTTGGCTGGAAGGGACCTTAAAGATCATATAGTTCAAATTCCCCTGCCACAGGCAGGGACACCTTCCGCTAGACCAGGCCCAAAGCCCCATCCAACCCAGCCTTGAACACTTCCAGGGAGGGGCATCCTCAGTTTCTCTGTTCAGCCTATGCCAGGGTCTCACCACCTTCACAGTAAAGTATTTCTAATATCTCATCTAAATCTATCCTCTTTCCATTTAAAATTGTTACCCCTCATCTTATCACTACACTGCCTGATTAAGCGTCATTCCCAATCTTTTCTGGAGGCCTTCTTTAAGTATTGAAGGCCACAATAAGGTCGCCCCAGCACCTTCTCTTCTCCAGGATGAACAACCCCAGCTCTCTCAGTCTGTCCTCACTGGGGAGGTGCTCCAGGCCCCTTGAACATCTTCATGGCCCTCCTCTGGACCTGCTCGAGCAGGTTTATGTCTTTCTTACACTGGGAGCCCTGGACCTGAATGCAGTACTCCAGATGAGGTCTCACCAGAGTGGAGTAGAGCAACAGAATTGCTCCCCTTCGTATGCTAGACAATTCCTTTGATGCAGCCCAAGATACAATTGGCTTTCTGGGCCACAAGCACACATTGCTGGCTCATACTCAGTTTCTTATCTGCCAACACCTTTAAGTCCTTCTCAGCAGGGCGGTTTTCAATTCATTCTCTGCCCAGTCTTTACTTGTGCTTGGGATTGCCCCAATCCAATTGCAGGACTTTGCACTTGGCCTTATTGAACTTCATGAGGTTTGCATGGTCCCATCTCTGAAGCTTGTCAAGGTCCCTCTGGATGACAACCCTTCCTTCCGGACCGTCAACACACCACACAGCTTGGTGTCATCCACAAACTTGCTGAGTGTGCACTCAAACCCACTGTCCATGTTACCAACAAAGATGTTAAACAATGGTGGTCCCAATACTAATCCCTGAGGAACACCACTCGTCACTGGTCTTCACCCAGACATTGAGCCATTGATAGCAAATCTTTGAGTGCATCATCCAGCCAGTTCCTTATCCACTGAGTGGCTCATCTGTCAAATCCATGTCTCTCCAATTTAGATACCAGGGTATGGTGCAGGACAAGGTCAAATGCTTTCCACAAGTCCAGGTACCTTACATCAGTTTTTCTTCCCTTATCCACCAACACTGTAGCCCCATTGTAGAAAGCCACCAAATTCATCAGTCATGATTCACTGCCATGTTGGCTACCATCAACCACCTCCTTATTTTCCACATGCCCTAGTATAGTTGCCAGGAGGATCTGCTCCATTTTCTTGTTGGACACAGAGGTGTTCTATTAACAGACACTATGTAAAGGGGTGCACTAAAACAGCTTAAGGAGGTGGAGTTTCAGGAAAGCTCCATCTCCAACGTTTTAAGACCAAAACAAGAACATTCACCAGGATGCCTTAAACACCACCAGATAGGCTTTGGAGGGCTACCTAATTAACTAGGGAGTCCCCTTTTTCTATAATACTATGCTTTTTCAATAGTTGAAAGATGAGGAAATGTTATCAGCAGTGAAATTTTACTTCAGACCACCCTATGTTTAATCAGTAACTCAGGAGATTGTGGAAAAGGTTAGGGAAAAAGTAAGCAAGAAAAAAATCAGACCTGAAAATAATTTGTCCCCAAAGCTCTAGAACAATACAGTGGTCTCCAAGGAACAGGAGGCAAAGAGAAAAGCAGAGACTACCGTGAGCAAACTAAACCATGGTACCAACCAGACCTGCTGATGAAGAGAAATGCCTAGTTTATTTATTGTTCTATGTCAGTACTCATGACATTAAATAGCACCTTGCTTTAAAAAATGGCAGTTTTGATCACCACAATTGGGCTTGTACAATCACACAAATCGACCAGTAAGTCAATTGAGCATGAATGTGAGAGCTTCAGACAGAGAGAAATTAAAGATAAACGGCTTGTTCTGTGGTTGTTCTGTCCTGTTGTTTTCTATGTATTTGTTTTTTCAAATCACCTTGCTCATGAGCCGTTATTACTAAAGGTGATAGCAAAGTAATTCAGAGGTACTTCAAAATTCTCTTCATATCAGAAATGCAAAGAAAGCTTAATTTTGGAAACACCAGCATTACAATTCAGCATGACCTAGAACTGAGGCCTCAGCTTCCAAGGTCAGAGTGACTAGATGAACAAGCAATCTTAGAATATGTGTAGGGGCTATCTTGAATCCAGACATGATTTCATTCTCTCTGAAAAAATCTGTTGTGTGCCTACAAATCCGCCCAGGGAACCTCTTTTTCTAACAGCTGAAAATTGGGAAGATCATAATGAGATAATATTTCTTTTTTAGAGTTCATCACTTTGAGAATTACCCAGCACCTCCCCAAACTGTGGAAATGTCTTCCTTATTTACAGTTTACTTTTAGATTGTTTGAATTACAAAACCAGGTAGTCTTTGAATTTTTCTCAAAGGCACAGTAATGAACTTATTTACACTAAATAGATATTATTCCTTTCGCATTGTTTTAAGGTGTATAATTCTGTCTCTTGTAATATTTTTTACATTCTCTGGTGGCCAGAATATAACAAAACATCTCAAAATCCAACAACAAAGTGAAAAATGAAGGAGAAATTTAGTTATTTCAAGAGATTACTTAACTGTCTACAAGTTGATCCTTTCAGCTCTATCAAGTAAGTAGCCTGATGACAGGATGACTGTTTGAGTTTGGTTTCCAGCACAGAATCTATTGTTATTAAAGATAGAATGAAAATGAAATGTACAATTTTTTTTCAAATATATTTTGAAAGGCAAATTTGGATATACTTGTTGCCTATGGGCTTTCTCCCTTTGAAATAAATAAGAGCAGCAGGTCACCAACGAAGCATTCAGAATCAAGCATCTGTGACCACTTTGCTTACATTTTTCTAATAAGTCAATGGTAATTAATGTATCCACAAGTACATAGTGCCAAAAAAAGTTGTGCATCTACTCAAGTGACAGACATGCATGATGCCCACAGGCATTTGGAACATTTTACAAGGCAAGGGACTAGCAAACCATACTCATATTTCATCCCAGTCCTCTTGTATTGTATCTAATCTTCTGTCTATCAAAGCATTGTAAAGCACTATCTGCACAGAAAAATTAAGATTCTTTTTAGATGTGGTGAGAAACTTTCAGATCAAAGCCCTGAAAGCAGTAAATTGTTCAGCTGCCCAGATATACTGAAAGCTGTAAGTCTTCAGGCTAGCTTCTATGCTTCATAAGTCTTCATGCTAGCTGCGGTTTAAAGAGATCCATGGACTCCTGCCATTGCTCAATATGAAAGTCAGTAATGGGAAAATGCTTCCATTTCTTCTGAAAGAATGAAAAAGCTCCATCAAGAACTGGAAGAGGAAGTGAATAAGAGCTTCCAAATAAAAAAACCGAACAGCAGACTAGACTTCTCCATAGAAAGAAGGAAATAACCTGGTAGAAACATGGAAATACTCAGTACATTTAACTGACATTTTCTAAGTCCCTAGACTGATTTTTTGCCATGATCATAAGAAAATAACATTAGAACATAACATGAGAACAGTCACACTGACTCATATCAAAGGTATATTTAGCCCTGGGCTAAGTGCATAGGCATTTGGATCTGCTGATTTCAGGTAATCGCCTCTAGTACTAGATTGGAAGAGACAAGAATTTGTGTATTACCACAAATGTTCTCAATGTGTACGACTTTATGCAATTCCTAGCAACTCTAGTTTGTTTCACAGGTAGAAAAGTCAGTCTTTTTAGTTATTCTTTGTACCAAAGCTCATCTCTCTTTTTGAGTGCCTATGCATCCCCTGTGGGTACCTTTCCTGTTTTTTCAATATTCCTGTTAAGATAAGAAAAATCAGAAAGTCACAGTTTTCCAAGCACAGGTGCAGAACAGATTTAAACAGTGAAATAACAATGATCTGTACTGTTTCTTTTTCCTGTTGTAATGATTCTTGAGGGGAAAGCTGCGGTCTATTTCCTTTTCAACTGCTGGCAAGGAAAAAACTGCTGGTTCCATAGGACTGACTACTGTTGACAGATGGAAAGATCAACTCAGAATGAAGATTAAGATTATTCTTCTCCTATATGCATCGGTTCACATTTTTCTACATAAAATCTGGATCTTGTTTAATACTTTCTGGAAATCAAGTAAGAGCTCCCTTATCCACGTGTTTGTTAATTTCTTCAAAGAACTTCAATGTATTCATGACCCATGGCTTTCCCTTACAAAATGCATGGTGACTCTTACCACTATGTCATGTTTATTCACACCTTGGCCAATCCTCTTCCTTAGATGGTATCCCATCAGTTTCCTTACAATGGTCACCAGGCTTACTGGGCAGATGTTCCACTCAACTTTTTAAAGCACAGCACTGCATCTCCCATTTTGTGGATACTTGAGGATGTTTCAGGTGAGAAGACATCCACCTCAGTCAGCAATTCAGACGTTTCTATCATGAGCTTCTATACAATTATGTTTCAAACCTTTGAGTAACTTTTGATGATCATGATATTTGAATGCAAAAAAACCTTTTAAAATATAGTCAAATATTACTTTCTTATTCATGAAAAAACATTACATTTTCTTCAAAATTATAAACAACCTATTGTTAGGCCTGACAAATTTCAGCCCTGGTCTAATGACATTTTTAAGATGTAGTTTCTTGGGAAGCCTCCAGACAGGAAACATCTGGTTTGTCCCATTAGAAAACTAAACCGTTACTTTTAGATTTGCCTTATACAAGATACTAATTTTCAAAAACAGATTATAAAAGATTTGTGTTTATCCTGGGCTTTCTTTGATTATACCAGGGATTGTACTTTAATTGCAAGCACTGTGAGTGTGCCATTGTATTTCCTGATTGGGCCTATTTTTCTGTTCTATAATTATTGTCATCTGAGCCATTTTAATAGTATCAGTTATACACTGCTATACACTGTAAAAATGTACAGTTATATGTAACTGGCAGACTGCTAAGAGTCCTGATTTTGAATCAAGACTCAAGTGTTTAAGTAGTGTTTTAACAGAATAAGAAAGGGTGCATTATTCAGCAGAATGCCCTAGCTAATTACAAGGCAGTGTGGGAATAGAAAGGAATAATGTGGTGATTTTAATCCACACAGAAGACACTAGTCTACTGGTAGCTGAATTGTTTTTTTTTTTACAGGCAAAGTTAAATTTTAATAAGGAACTTAAAATGAATAACAAAGGGCTGCTTTACAGCTATTTTCAAGGAGTCTTCCAAATATGAACTGTTATGTAGGAAAATTACAGAGGTATTTATTTGAAAATGCAACAAGTAGACTCTCACAGAATGAAAGATGATCTGAAAGATCTTCAGGGACAAGATACATTCATGTTTAATGTGACCCACGTCACTGCCAAAGAATCAGCTGGGAGAAGAAAAATCATATTTGTTCAAAAAAGGAGTAAAGTTGGAATGCTATTTTTATGGCATTTCAGATAGATATGAACAAGACAAGACAGCATGTATCTAGCCAAGAAGTTAAAAAGTTGCATGATAAAACTTGGTGTGACCTGAGCTTTATGTACAGATGTATGTGAATGACTACCTCCAAGATACTAGACAGAAAGAATCTGCTACAGACAGAAGAAGCCTGAATGTCAAAAATGAAATGTGTGTGCAGATCAGAGAGGACGTCTGCCACAGAATGATCAGAGAGAGCTAGAGGCATATGCAAAATATGGTAAAGCTCCTTATTAACAATACTGAAATTGCACTAAGTCCAGAAAGACACATTAGAGATGGATCTAGGTTTTGCCATCTGTAGTTGGTGACTCTGGAGTTAAGACAGTAGCTAAATAAATACTTGCAAATGCTGCAACCCCTATAGATCAGGTAACAGGGAAAGCATGATGGGGATTCAGGAAAGAATGCTGTGTATGAAAACATTGAAAGGGAGTATCAGATATCTGAAGGGTAGGGAGAGAAGAACATATGAAAGGAACTTGTACTACAGCATCTACATTTTCCATTATTTTAGCCATTCAATCAGATGATTTAATTATTTAGATCAAAACCAATAATTCACCAAACAATTTTTGCACTCCTGTGGTATTTGCCCAAATACTTAATGCAGTGGAAGGTCTCCATTGAGTTAAATAGGCTTTGAATCAGTTTCCATCTTGCCCTCTCAAATCTGACGAACAATATTCTTTTGCCCTGTAATATTCTCAAAAGACAACTTGTCTATATCAAATTAGTATATCAAACTACTGTTAGCACTAATTAACAAATAAATAATTAGTTAACCATTTAGCATAACAGTGCTCCCCAGAATCAACTTATTATTTCAGTTTCATCAAACATCCCTACCAGGCAGAGTGAAGCAAGTATATGATGCCCCAGAAACATGCTTCATAATATTTGAAAATGAGATGTAACAGATCTACATTTTTAGGAAGAGTCTTGTTTGAAAGTCTGAAAACAAAAAGCCTATTTTGATTATGAAGTTAATTGATGTTTGACCCCTAAAGTAACATGTGGTTCCAGTTACATGCAATTATTGTCTTTAATCCAGCACAGTTGGATCAAATGGTGTGAATTAACTGCTCAGAATCCATTTTATTCAGAGCATGAGGATTTTTTTATTTGAGGAAGACCAAAATTTCAAACGTTTCCCTAGCTGTTTATTTTTTTTAGCTAAGAGGAGGAAAAATGGTACTCTCGCTCTGTTCTTCAGTTTTCATTTTTTTCTCACAACCTGTATTATGTAACGTGGAACTGATGGGTTAGTCTTTGGAAGCTATATTGCAATTTTTAGTAATTTTCAATATATGCTATACTAATTTTCCTACAATTGTAAATTTTGCCTCTTATGTACACTAAAGAAAGGTTTTTAAACTGTTGTGGTTTCTTGAGAAAACTATGCTTACACTTAGCCAAGCAGATATTTTCTGTACACTAAATGAGAATGTGTTTATACATATCTAGCTCCATAGCTCACAGATAGTGTAATTACACAAGTGGAATAGGGTCTTTCCTAAAGCAGTAAAAATTTCTTTATTCCTATAAAGTATTATATTTTATTGTGTTAGGCATAATCATTTGTAAACCTTGGGGTTTTTTGCAAATAGTAGTCAGAGAAATCAATTAATGCTGCACAAATGCAAACTCGCAGCTAACAAAGTAAGCTGTTCAAAAGATGTTTTTCTGCTAATAAGAGTTTTGAATCATTCACTCACCCAGCCAATGGTTGCAGTAGCTGAAGGTACTGCCATTGGCTATTTGTTGCCATCCCTCTGCTGTAGCTCACTGCCCCTGCAACTGCATGATGAGATCAGAAGCTTGGCCAGCTCTTAGCTGCCTCGCTACACACTCCTCTGCTCAGCTCTTCCTTCACCTTCAGTTTAGACCAAGATGCCAAATGCTGCACTGAAGTGACCAGTCTGCACACATAAACTCTTTCCTGCCAGCTCTGTTACATGGATAGTAGTCTTCAACTAAAGAGGACTACCAATAGCTAGGATGACTATATCCTCTACTTTTCTAGATTTGCCATAATCTTTTGCCAAAACCCCTGCTCACCGGTTATCCTATTTTAACCCTCTTTCCCAAGGCTGAAATTTTTCATGATTAGGAAGAAACGAGAAGTTAAGTTCTTTGCATTAAGATAGCTAGAATATATGTTAAAAATCTATCAGTCTTCCTGCTTTTATTTGTGAAGACTGCTAGCTAAAATCCAGGATACTGTTGTATCGTAGAGAGGCATATTTTTCTCTCTCACTTAGAAACACCTACAGCATATTAGCAAGACTGGCTGAAAAAGGCTTAGGGCAACAAGAAGGTATGTGTTTTACATATTTGACTCCAGTTTTCAGGAGTTAAAAAAAAAAAAAAAAACCCAACCTTAATGTATTCTCTACAAATAAGTAAGATTTCAATTGAGACTCTACCATGATTTTATTAAAAAAATTTCGTTGGCTGCTTGGATAACCCCATTTTAACTAAGAATAACTAGGAGGATTTTAGGTAAGAAGAAATAATTATCTGAATTAAAGTGATTAGGGTTCAGGGTTTAATTTTAATTTAATTTAGCTTTGCAACAAACAGTACAGATTATAAGATAAATTTCCTGCTGCCTTTGAAAGAAAAGTACTTCTAGCAGCAGCTGTATTTCAGATGTGCTACTTGTTTAGTCAATAAGCAGCATTACACTCCAGAGCATTTTTTACTTTTAGATGTTCCTTTTCCGGTCTCAACTAATATAACCCTGCTTAGTTTATGGAGTACTGTTAAATTGTAGTATAAGTGAGATGATTAAAAGCTAAAAATTAATCTAATTGCAGTAGAAATAAATTTACTTTAAAAATTCACAGCAACATGCAGACTGACCTGTCCAGTAATAGGTTAGGTGCAAATAAAAGCTTTCCTGGGTGTTCCATGGAGCGCCAGACTAAGCCAATCATCAGTATCTCTAACCAGGCACACTCCAGTAGATGGACCTGATCATGGAGTGTTAAATCCACAAATCCTGAAAGAATAAATAGGAGACAGTAAAAACACTCAGATTTTGGAAGTGGAACAACATTATTCAGAGAATCAGGTTTAAAAAGTGTATTGGAGCTGGATAACCAAAAAGAAAAAGGAATAAACCAGACATTTGTTCTCTTTACATTTTGGGCTGAGTTTTGTCTGTTACATAATAAAGAGCTAATAAAGAGCTGCAGTGCTGATAGGCCAATGGATGAGTCCATTACATTCTTCTTTCAAACTTCAAAAAAAATACTTCACTAAAATAAATTTTTCAGAGTAGCCCAGCCACAGGGCAAGGTAGGCAGGAGGGTGTCCTTGATGGGGGACTGTCAGCACTTTCCAGTCCCCTGTTTGCATCCTGGCTGTACCCTGCCCCAGGAACTGTCTCTACTTGAGACTGTCACTTTGCATGAACATTCCTTCAAATCCAAAGATACAAGCCAAAGGGTGATTGCATAATACAATTTATTAGATCCTAACATAAGTTATTCTTTATAATTAGCATTAACTCACTAAAATGAAATGTGTAGAAGGTTCCCTAAAATAGATCTTTTTATCTTTTACTCCATGTTGCGAGAAACACATTATTGAACTTTGCCATATTTATTTTTTCAGTTTTAATTGATTCATATTAGTCTTCAGAATACAAGTTACAGGGTAAACTACCTTACCAGCCCAGTAAATAGCAGAGATTTTGCCTCTGTGTTGTGTCCTTACTAGAGGTATATACTGAGTCCATTTTGAGGAATACAGCTGTCATATTCTCAAGTATTTTCTTGGGGGGGGGAGGAAGGCAAGTATTTTTAAAGATAAATGTTGTACTATAAAACATATTTTTTCATAAGAAAGAGGAAGAGAAGGAACAAAATCTAGTTCACAATAACTTAGAAAATATTTTTTATGTTCTGCAAAACAGTTGTTGATATAATTGTTTTTAATGAAAACATCTGAGAGACCTAAGCAGTATATTCATAAAGATCCATTTAAAAGAAGGAAACAGCTTTGACACGTCTGAAATAAAATCCATCTATCTATCATTAGGAGTGATTTTAGACAACTGCAGTACCTGCTATTTTTATGAAAGTGGTAACTACTGAGGAAAAAATAAAAGTTGTCTTTTCCTGAATTTTCCTTTATTATCAAACGCAAAAATTACTTTCAGACTTCAAGACTGAGGGAATGGCATTTTCCTGAGTCATCAAAGAGCCTGAAACAGTAGAACTGAAAATTAAAAGAGCAACATTCTTAACTACAAAACATTGATTACAGTGCTCAAGAATGAAACTGGCAGAAACTGCTGTTTGTATGGAGAACAAACAATAAACACCATGTTTACTAATAAGTACTGCCTTAGTATGACAACACATCATAACATAGTGGTTTTATCTACTGCTTGAAGAGTACCACAGCAACACAGGGACACTGTGTGGTGTCTGAAGTTTGCAATCAGCACCTTACAAGTACCTGAACATGAATATATTGCATTATAAACCAGTAAAAGGGTAGGCCAACAATATTATTGCTGTCTGGAATATTAACTCTGATTTTACTGAAGCTAAGGAAGTTTTAAAAAAACTGAAATGAAAAAGAGAACTGATTGTGAGTCCATATTTTAAATCTACTTAGGGTTCTATAAGAAAAGAGTTAACACAAACCTTGATTAATGCATGTTTAAAAGTCTGTAATATTATAATACACATGAAGTGTAATTCATAAAAAGTCTTAGCAAATTACCGTGATAGCTTTTTAGGTGACATTATGAGTTTAGCTTATAAAAACAATAGTTTTGATGAAGCAGACTTACATGAGATTTGATTTTCTAAAAACATGGAACATATTAACTCAGTGAAAATATTTTAAATGACACATCTCAGTATGTAATGGCAAAAGGGTAATGAACAGAACTGAACTGAAATGTTTCTAAAGGAAGGCCACAGTTTACTTCTTTACCCTGGACAATGTCTTTTAATGATGACATGGAAAAAACAGAAATCATGACTCAGATGTCATGACGGCATGTGGGAAAAAACAGGCTGAAAATGTAAGCAATCTAAATCACTCACTAGTTCATCATAAAAAACATACAGACATAAGTTTAAAACCAAGAACTTTAAGCATATATACAAGATAGAAATAGTAGCAGCTATGAAGAGGGCTTGGAAAAGATGGAGAAAAATCAGTCTGATCCTCCAGGGGGAAGATACATCTAATAAAGGTGATGAACTTTATAAAAAGCCAGGGAAATGCTGAGAGAGTAAGGAAGTTAAACTGCCTCTGTGTTACCTGAATCTGGTAGCCATTCTTCAAGTGGGATGAGAAGTTGGATAGAATGACAGAGAAATGTCAAAATGCATAAAACATTGAGATACATGCCCTCTAGTGAGGAAAAAGAGGAATTTAGCTACTATTTGCGGAGCTATATAGGCTAACGGGGTTAACGGACTGCAATGGGTAAATATCTAAAGAAAAAGAGAACGGCATAAAAAAGTTAATTGCATAACATACAGAAGTTCATGCTGCAAGCTAAACCTGCTCCAAGCCAGACTACAAATGGGTGGCCATTGTTAACAACATAAGTAGTTATTATCTAAGCAACATACTAAATTTCCATGAATTTGCTATCATTAGGAACATTAGTCAAGATTTAATTATTCTTCTTAAGACATACTCTTGTTCAAGCAAGCTAATTCAGAATAATGTTAGGGAAGGTTAAAACAAACTATGAAAAAATCATTAGTCGCTTCATCACTCAGACCATGCTAAACTTGAATGTCGCTAAAATTTTTTGTAGATGTGCACCGTATTCTCAAATATCTGTTCTTTTAATAGTGGCAAGTTTTGAAAGAAAACGTATTTTTGAATTCTAAATTTTTGGTCACTGTGCCAAATAACCAAAAGGGTTATTTTTTCGGGAAAACAAAAACCTTCACTTCACTGTTGATAAATTAATTAATTGCAGCTTATGGATATAACGTACATCTGGCTCCATACACCAGACTGACCAATTGCATGACCTTATTAGACATATAAAAATCCTTGTGTGGTCAAAATCCACAAGATCTAGACTGCCATTAAGCCATTCATATATCATATGCTAGCCAGGAGAAAGATGCAGAATAAAAGCTATAGCTGGACCATTCCCTTTTCGTATACAGATAAATTAACAATATTTTTGAGTGATTGCCAATGCAGAACACAAAAACTCTTGTGTAAATATGGAAAACTGAACTTCTGAAAAGCTAGAAAGGTCTTCTGAGCACTCAGCTAAGAGTAGGTGGCAAATAATAAATTTATGTTATGTACAGAACGCAAACCACTCCTGTGCAAACTAAATTGGTTATCCTTTCTAATACAAAGCAGCAGTACGTGCCACAACAGTGATATGTGATACAAATCTCTCTCCTGTAGACAATAAGACACCTTGAAGCAGCAGTGGGTCCATGGAGAAAAAGCTATAAAAAGCCCTATTTTGGTAAGCATGACTCTCTAGTGGTGACATTAGACTTGGGAATTCAAAATTGTGTGACCCTACTATCCCAAAAAAGGAAAGCAGCAACCATCTACCACAGGTATAAGTATACATTGTGAATGCTGCAGTCCTCTGAAACAACCACCAGCAACCTATATATGTCAGATTTTACCAATCAAATATTTAGAAACTGATAAATTAATAATTTGCCTTAGTGACTTTTGACCTAACAAGTAGCTTTCTAATTTATTAGAAACATTTCTCTAGCTATTATCATTCCTTGAGACCCAATATCCAGTGTCATTTTAGATTTAAACTTACAGCAGTAAGTCCTCCAGTGGGTACTTATTATCATTTGGGGATCATTTGATTATCATAATTTTGTAGTTTCTATTAATATACTTAACACACAACTACAAGGTGTCCAGACTATTCCTATTCCTCCAACAAATGATAAAGCAATCTACTTTTAAAATCTAATTTTACTGTAATCCTACCTATAGGTTTATACTATATGTTTTAATTGCCATGATGGGTACCAGAGATATAAAATTCAGCTGACTTTTGCAAGACAATAAACCACACTGTGCCATAAAGAATGACTGTCCTAGGTGCTTTGAAGGAAAGCAAAATAAAAGCAGTAAAAAGTTTTAAAAGCAATAGCAAAGGTCCATCAAGCAAAGTATCCCATTTACAATAGCAATTGATACCAGATGCTTATGGCAAAACGTACAGCAGAACAAACATATGCTTCTACAGAAAGCTTTCTCAGGCTCCAGTGGTATGCAGCTCAGGGACTTCCAGAGCCAAAGATGGTCTTTTTGTGCTTAATGTCCCTTAACATTTTTCCTCCAAGTTTGTCCAGATGTTTTTTGAACTCACTTAGTCATTTAATGCACTTCAGATTTTTTTATATACTCTGGAAATAGTACTCTCCCATTAGAAGTGTCCCAATTTAAATTAACGTTAGGAAAATAATAATCTCTTGTTGTTCTGAAAAACAAATCTCTTACTTTCTTTTAATGCATCTAACTATTTTATTGGAAGATACCATCATTCCCTAGGTCATCATCTCACTGCTAATCTTCTCTTTTAGACACATTTTTAATATATTCAATCATTCCTCACATTAAAATTATAATGTACACCTTTGAACTCATCTTGTACTTCTTGGAGCATTCTCCAGTTCAGTTATATTCTTTCAGAGCCAGTGAAATTAGGACTGCACAGTGTTTCAGTCTGCCCTTGTCTTCATCACCTTAGTCAACTAAATACCACCCATAATTTTTACGGTCATTATTCATACCATTTTTCCAGCCAACCTATAGATATGCTGAAAAACATAGATCTAACTATTGAGTTCCAAAGGTTATCTCTTTCCTAAATGGCCTGCCTGCTCATCTCTAAAGACTTTAACTTGATAGCAACAGGATTTTTTATTATATCTCCTATAGCAAAAAAATATAGGATGCCATACTATACAAAAATATGGTGGGAAATCAGAACATTCCTACCTAACATGTCTTAAATTTGCACAGATGAACCACTGTTCTTTTCTATCCTAATGCAGTATTTTGAAAAGTGGCAAAAACTGCAGAAAAAAGGCTGTTATTTACAACTCAGTACAGTATCTCAGCTATGCAACAGTCATGTAATAGGCCACATTTGGAACAAAACACTGATTAGGTTGGCAAAGACAGCAGGGAAGTAGTGGTGAATGCTGCAACCTAATAGCTAGCAACCATTCAATAAAGCAACCAAATTAAGAGAGGTTTATAGAGACAAAAATATCTAAGTAGATAAAACAAACAAACAGAAAAATAATTCCTGCAGCGAATTCTGTTCTCAAGAAACAGCCAGGAAGAGGAAAAACAGCATCTGTTTCTCCTAACCTAAAGCACATTGGAGGATCAATCACCTCAGTCACCACTATTTGATCAAGATGCCAAATCTGTGCTTGCTGTAGTGCCACAAGCTCACAACCACATCTACACATTTATGTGGCACATAAGATGACATTTGCGTCTGAACTTGCATGGATCACTCAGCCTCTTCAAGTCTCAAGGCTGAGCCCTGAAACCTCTTAGTTAAGAGGTGGCTGAAAGCTAAGCGGCTAAAACTTGCACCTTGACTATAGCCTTACCTGTACACAACAACAGCAGGGCAAAACTGAGTCCAAGGATGAGTGAATCACAAACACTGTTTTCCATGAGTCTCTGTATACATACAGCTTTTTCTATAAGACTATTTATTCCTACTTCTTTCCATAGATCTTCAGACCAAAATTATAAGAAAATTTCAAGTCCTCCCTCCTGAGGGCACTTAAAGTATGACATGGACATATTGGCTTAATTATTATGCAACTCTGGTGTTTTAGATCAAGACCTATTTTGAAGACTGAAGATCAAAAATCTCTAAAATCCAAAATTTTTAATCCAAATATTTTGCTAAAATCAGTAGTCTTGTTTTTTTTTTTTTTAAGGGACATTACTTTTGGGTTTTTTTTCATCAGAAAAAAATTAACTACAATTTGTTGAGTTACAAGAAGGAAAGTCTGAAAGGCAAACACAGAGCAAGTGGCACAATTATAAATACTTTGTCTGTCTCCTCTAAGCCTAAACAGTCTGTCAGAAATGAAATGAGATCAGAGAGAACAGCATCTGCTCTTAATTACTGTTAATTCCTTTTTAAATTTTCACTTCACATTTTCCATTTTCAACTCTAATGTTCCTAAACCTCTTTCTGAAAAAAATAACAATTACAATTACAATTTACAGGCATACACATACTATAAACACAATGTTTGGGGTTTTGGACAAAACCCAAAATGTCAGAAGGATCATGAGGCCCTGCTTTCAAAGTCTATATTTGTACTGAAAGTCAAGATCAAGCCAGCTTTTGCCCTTCTCCTCTGTGGGAGGTTTCCATCCTCCTGGAGCTCACCTTAGGAGATCTCCCTTATATTTTGATGGGTGTACCACCCCAGTCAAACTCCCCACCCGCCACTGTCCCTGGAGCAGGATGCTGCAGGGATGTCGCATTTGTCTCTTTTGTTTCAGATCCCATTTCTAGGAGCTGATCTGATCTACTTCCACCTGAAAGATGCACTGTGATGATTCCAAAGTGCATTTCTCAGGTAAATGAGAACCATTTCAACTGTCTTCCAGGAATGTGTAAAGTTAACAGAACTTCACTCAATGCTTTCTCCTTGCACAAAACATGCATACTTTATCAGGCCTGTCCAGCCCATATCTTTTCAGGATGAGGAGAGCAAAAAGCTCCTGTGGCCATTCCTGGTCCAAATAGCAAATAACAGGACAGGAATCTCACCTTCCATCTTCAGGTACACACCAGCCTAAACTATGATTGAATGCACTTTGCATACATCAGATCTAATAAACACTGTCCTATTTCAAATTTCCTGTACTGAAGCAAGCTTATAAAGGGTAGCTAAGTGGAAGTTGATCTACTCAAAGTCAATACTTTGCACCAAGCACAATCTGGATTTAGGGCTGTGGAAACACTGCAGGGGTAGTGACAGTTGCTGGTGGTCAGACAGACATTCTCTTCTCCTGACAAAGCCTTGCCATGTTTTTACAAAATACTGCTGTCTTGCCTGAGAGAAACTTCAGAAGTTCACAGTACAGCACCAGCTTGGCTGACACTGCTCCTGGGGAGATGAACCACAGCCTGGCCCAGTGGAGCTGTGGGACACCCAGCCCGGGAGCCAGTCTCTAGCTTTGGAGTGCGCCTGTGAGTTTCAGAAACAGTTAATTCTCACTGAACAGCAGCCCAAGCAAATTATTCTGCAGACTTGATTACCTGGGAAAATCTGTCCTGTGCTGGTGGATGGTTAGGCTGTATGTCCAAATCTCAAAGTTTCTTTCTCACTATTCTCTCCCTGTCATGGGCGCAGCTTGGAGAAAAGACAAGATGTGTCGCACTGTAGCTCAAGTCCATGGCTGACACACAGCACAGATATACCCAATGAAGCTAAGTGCTTTCATGTCCTGATTTACCTTGTATGTGTCCCTGTGTCTTCTTTGACTACAACACAGGTTTTATTTTGCAACTGTTTCACTTTGTTAACCAAAGATTGTTCCAGAAAGTGCATTAGCAGTACCAGTTAACACAAATACATTGAGGCCTTCCATCAGGGAACATAATAAAAGTAATTGTCACTCACATAGCACTTTACATTTTCAAAGGGCAGTAAAGCCATTAAGTATTATTAAATGTATTTTATAGACAGAACATAGAGAGGTTAAGTGCCTCATCCAGGAGGAGGCAGGATTAGGACAGAGGTGTGGCAGGCTCTCATCCCTCTCTAGTCCTCTCGGCCACAAAAATCTTTGGGGTGAAGAAGCTCCTTGAACTCAAGTGCAAGCTCTGTTTCTTGCAAATCAGTAAAAACATAAATAAAACAAGAAGCAACTGAACTGAACTGAACTGAAAAAGGAAAGAAATCTGTACCAAGTTAAGAGTTGGAGGGGGTGTTGTTTTAGAGTGTCAGCAGAAAACTTGGATGCGGGGATTAATTCTTAATTGGTTTTAAAACACTCACTAATCTAGACAAGGTAACTGCCTGTATAAAAAAAAATACTAAGCCTAAGCTTTCCTCCCCCTATAAAGAATCAATTTTTAAACTTATTAATATAACATCAAATCTTACTACAAATAATTATAATTGTACAACAACTACTACTGTATAAGATTATTGCTGGTGAAGGCTGTCTGCCAGTTTGCTAGTTAAAGTCATATTGTTTTCATAAAGCAAGAAGGGAAATGCATATATTTTCTGTACAAAAAAAAAGCACTTCAAATGATCAACAAAAAGTTATGTTCGTTATTCCACAACAAATTCCTGTAGCACTAAATAGCAGTTACTTAAAGCATGTTAATTATCATTCATCCCTGGACTGTAATCCAGACATCTGAGGCTCAGGCTACTCAGGTTAGTAAGATTCTCCTTTATGGTTCTTTTCCCACTGAGAGCTGTGCTATTTCTCAGGGGGTTCAGGCTTGCAAATCAAATGCACTGGACATCATCTGCATACTGATAATGGGACAACAGCAGCTGCTCCCAGTGATTTTAAGTGTAGGAACAGACCATCAGCTGCATGTGAAGGCTTTTCTTCTGAAGGGCATCCTCTGAATCTTTCCCTGCACAGGTGAAGAAGGATACTATGCAAAATTTATTAGCTGCTGACTAAAATACACAATATGAAGTAATAAATATTTTCTTTATTGTCTCTGCAACAGTTAACTACATTACATTAAATTTTCACCATTAGTCAGGCCAGTTACAACTGGGTTTGAGGTGGTTTTTTTTATTTGTCATTTTTGTAAGAGGTCACTGCTATGCAAAATGTTTTCCATCAAAAGCAGATCCAGCTACAATCATTTGTGGGGCTGGTTATGCATTCTTGTCTGACTTTTACGAACTTAAAAGACAGACTCATAAATACAAGCTGTCCTGTCTACCTCATTTTCTCCCCTCCTCCCCCTCCCCACCCTACCGGGGCTGCTGCTCTCCTAGTCTGTTCTGCTGATTTAAGTGTTCAACCAACCGATTAAATAACCCGGCAAGAAGGAGTAATGTGAAAGGTGAGCAATGGGCAGCTAGGGAGCACCAACGACCTTGGATGGATTATGCTTTGTGTAAACCAGCCCCAAGACTTGAGGTCATGTCCAGCATGACTTGGATTTTTTTTGTATGTTTAGCTGCATCCAAGAAAACATGAGGTTTTAAGCAGTTATTTGACCTCATCACTAAAGCACCAGGCTGTGCTCCAATCATAACCCAAATCAAATGTAAGTAAGTGATGGTTTTGTGGCTGTCGAGAAAAACCATTTGAGGCAAAAGGTCTCTTTAAGCAATCACTCTTGAAGCAATTCTTTTAAGCAATCACAGTTTTTAAGCAAATATATAGTCACTGGAAGAGGGAAAAGGAAGCAGACTGAAGCAGACTCTTACACAGCTTTTTAAATGACTCTGTGAGTTTTCAAGTGGTCACTTCAATACAGTTATCAAGGAAGAGTTTTAAAACCAAAGATGAACCATGAGACTTTCCAGTTGTTTTCCCTTTAGAGGGTGAACCTACATGCTTTTACTACATTCTTTACTAATTTCATAAACACTTGAATCGGCAAAGGCACTTTGGATGGGGCAGTACTTCAGTACTGAGAGCAGCAAGGTGGCTGGTGCTTCACACAGGGCTCTGCAGGCCTACTCAGAGCTGGCTTGGACAGCATCACATGCCTGGCATTCGCTGCAGCCCCTGGAGATGAGCCTTGCTAGTGGGAGAGGGCTCTGGAAGACTTTGGGGTAGATAAAGGCTATGAAGATACATTGAAAAGTCTAATACTTGAATGGGTGGCAGGATAGGGGTGGCAAGTGGACAAAACTTTGTTAAAGTGAGCCTGGAGACCTACTCTACCATAGGCAGCTCACTACTTCTTCTCTGCACCTCTTTTCTTCCACAAATGTTAGAATATAAAAATACCTCCATTCCATTTTTAATGCTTTTTGTTCCATTAATTATAACAGCCATATAAAAGACCTGAGGGTTGCCATAACACAATCAAGAACATTTTAGAAGAGATAAAATTGCCTTTGCAAGGTAAGACAATTATCAGCTTCAGCCACTCTTCTAAACTAACATTTTTATTTGTTGAAGGGATTAGAAGCTGAACTTTATGATTATTTATCATATTCTTTCTGAATGTCCCTAAAATCCTGTTTTTATATTTTTTTTATTATTTCCAATGATTTTGTTTAAGTCTTCAATTTATATCTCCTCTCATGCCTAGAAGCTTGAGAAATCCCACTTCTGAATTTAACATCTTTTTTTGACTATGACTTTCACATGATGAAATTGGGAGGGTTATCCTCTTCCCCACTTCATTCATAAAACCCAGTGAACAAAGCATTAAACTTTCTCCTCCACAGTCTATTCCATCCCAGGATCTACTATACTCATCAGTGAACCAATTAACATTCATTGCAGCCCCATCTAGAACTAGCAGAAAAGAGGATTATTTTGCAAGCTGGGGAAAAGAGGGAAAAACTGTCAAGTCTGTAGTGAACTTAAAGATTAAAACTGCTTCAAGACTACAAATAGAAATTGCTCAGAACATGATGTGCTGTACCCAAGAAATGAAGCATAACCTCAGAGTTCATGGTCTGGTCAGTCTTTATAGTCATTAGGAAATAAAACTAGCTTGACTGAGGCACCTGCATCCATTTTATTTTTTCAGATTGTTCACTTCTGGAGAAGTTGTCTATTGCACTTGTGAGTAACAGAAGTTATGTATGTATATGTATTGTTCTGTGTTCATTACTTTGGTTGGTACCTACACCGGACTGCAACACAAGCATATATAAATAAGGCTTAAAAGTTTATTTTCCCCCTATTTTTTTCACCCCTACATGACTCGTTTTGAACAGAACCCAATCTCTGACAAAAAAAATCCAAGAAATTGTAATGACACATCAAAGAGAAGAAAGACAGCAAAATTAATTGCAGCAATTTCCTTTAACTACTACAACAACAAGAGCTGTGTGGGAGTGTCACCATATGACAGAGGAAAGGAATACATTACAGGGCAAGTAAGACACTGGAATGCAGCTGGCCATTTATATTAATTTTCTTTTCCAGGGAAACCTAAAGTAAGTTAGCAAGCAGCATGTTTCCAGAAAGCACACCATTCACTTAAGCCCCTTCTCTTGCGTGGTCTCCTTCAACGGGCAACAAATGCAAGGCACACTTCAGCATCTGCAAAGCCTCAGGCAACTTCTGGAAACTGTTGCACAGACCAGGCTCAGGTGTGCACACAAAACACCTTGTTTGCATTTGGAGAACCACCACCTTATACTCAAGCTCCTGTACTGCCTGCTGAGACATATTCTGAAGCTAGAGTTGGTTGGAAGCACTCTGACAAAGCATTTTACATTGGCAAGTGACAGGCTGATGACTTTAAAACGCTGGAGAACATGTCAGATTTCACAAAATGAAAACAAACAAAACCAGGAGGGTTTCTATCAGGTAACGTAGAGTGTCCCTCTAAGCTACCTCATCTTAATTTTCAGCACTCTAACAGATACCTATTCCTACTCAGCATTGTGAAATGTACCTAAACTTCTAGGATATCTAGGATCTCTCTTTCAAAAAATTTTCTTCTTTTTGTTTTAAACAGGTGACTAAAATATTGGAAATTTTAATGAAGTTTCTTCTTTCATACTGAATAAAATGTTTCATTTCACCTTAAAAAGTTATTGTCCAGCAAAAAAGTCCAAAAATGCCATTTTGTATGAAGTGAAAATAATTATTTTTTTTTTGTTTGGATCTGCCACAAAACAAACAAGTTAATTATTCACATAACTCTAATGAAGACATCTGGAAAAGCTTTAGAACCATGTACAAGCTCATCCAAAGCAACTGGACCTATAAACCCTATTTGTCATCCTTTGTCAGGACTAAAAAGTTGCATGGAATTCTGCTACATTAAAAAAATCACAGTAATACTATCTAGTAAGTAAGACAGCAGAAACTAAAAATTAGAAGAAAAATGTTTCCCCAGAAATTACAATTTGATATTTTTTCAAACTGGTAAAATGTGGTAATTTTAAACTTTCTTATTTACAAGGAAAATTTGATTTATTTCTTTTTAGTTTCACCTGCATATGGAATGTGAGTTTGGCAGACACCTCATGGAAAATAAAGCCCTTAGCTTGGATAAGAAAATAGAGTAACTTCACACAGTTCAGATGTAGACTAGGAGACCATTTGATGAGTAGCATCACCATATTGGCCCTCAAAGCGCCATTTAGTTCATATATAAAGGACTTTTTCAGGCTGAAGGCTCCTATCATCAGAGGCAGAAGAACTGTGGTGTAATAGTCCAGAGGAAGCAAATATTATCTGATTGCTAGGCAAATGATGTTGCCAACATTTGATTATATCCAGAAGGCTCTTGGCTTCTTGTTATATACTTCTACAGCTCCTGTATGTTTATAAGCATCTACAAACACACTTAATATAGTGCTAACTGCATAAACATCAGGTATTATCAATTTGCTCTGGTAGCTTGTTAAGGGGTAAACCAGCTCATCAGCATTACATCAAACAAATTCTGACATCCCTTTACTGAATTATTTTAGCGCAGCTCCTAACAAGCTGATACCTCTGTCTCCTGCCTACTTGAAAGTGGCACTTCAAAGTTACTCCACAATATTGCTTGTAAATAAATATTTACTAGAAAAGGTGGTAACAATTATTCACTGTCAGCTGAAGAAGAGCAGATCTGAATTCATCAGACTGCAGTGGCAAAGTTTTACAGAAATACCTCAGAAGGCCTACTACTGATAAAGAAGGTACAAACAGCTTCATCTGGAGTTCAAAGAAAAAAGCACTCTGTCTGAACTGTCTGCTGAAATAAGACAATAAGGGAAGTGTATTTATGTTGCCTGGTAGTGTCTCATTTAAATAGGATCTTTCTCAAACACTTGATTAGAAGTGGACCTTTCAAAAATAAAAACAAGAAAGCAAGCTCAGAAATATAATTGATTTCAAATAAATTACGTATTTTAACATACAGCATTATTTCAGACTTATAATTCATTCTTCCTTAGCCATTCTTAGCTATGCAAGTAGCATGCAAGTAGTATAAAGTATCTCCTGCAAGATATAAGCCACATTTTTGGAAAGAGAGGCATAGCATGAGAAAGGAGCACAACAAGCATTATATTAAAAACTAGCAGATTTAATTCATATTTATACTTGTAGGCTGAGAAATTAGGGAGGTTTTTTTATTTCACAACAGGGATATTTATCATGATTCACAGCTTTTCCATGCAGCAGATAAAGTCCTGAAATAGCAATTTAGGGATGGATACGCTGTGACACGTTATAAGAGAGATATATCGAACTAACACAGGTAGGCATTGGCACAGCCAGCAGCAAAATAGTTTTCCAGTGGTAAAGCAACACTCTTTCAAAAGTGCAAAAGAACATAATCCATATGTATAATTGGGAGGAAATAAGTGCATTTGGTATTCATATCAGAGTGAATAATTCTTCATATGATGTGTTTATATGAATACCAAGTGGTTAAAAAAAAGGAAGTCACAAGTAGCACTGATAAATATGCTAGGTTTTCATGGGCAGCTCTTCTCTGTTAGCCAAGAACCTACCTATGTATACTGCTTTTAAAATGTGTGAGACATTAACCAATTAATACCAGTGGTTAATTCCACCATCACATTTTACTCAAAATACACTCACTAGATCTTTCCTTTTCTACAGACCTTGTAAAATCCCACCCTGCAGAAGAAGAATAAAACCCAGCTGCTGACTCAAAAAAGTCTACCAGATGCTTCTGTTGCTTCAGGTCACTATCTACTACCTGTACAGTGCAAACTTGGCACAAAGAACTTCCAGAATAATTTGCTGCCTTCCTGGAAGACAAAGACCAAAGAATAACTCCTGAAACATATGCACTAGAATAGGCAACCAATTACAAGGTAACTCAGCAAAAAAGAAAGTCCCAGAGTTCCTCTAGCTTCCAAATAGCACAGTCATTGCCTCCTAGGAAGTAAAGTCTCTTGTACCCCAGGTATGTATGCAAACTAAAAACCCTCTAGGAATTAGGATGAATCTTGAGTGAGGGGGAAATTCCCACAGTTCCTCTTCTCTTCGACTCTCCAACCTCTCGCAGTTCTGGCATAGCACTACAGAACATTTCCAGATCAAGCAGAAATAAGCAAGGTAGAAGCTATACAACATCTACTTCACCAAACAGGATGAAGGCTGTAAATGGTGCCAGTAACTAGAAGATTCTTGTCTTTTATACAGAAGGTATTAGAAAAGACCATCTAGTCCAACACCCATGCAGTGGGCAGGAACATCTTTAACTAGATCATGTTGCTCAGAGCCCCCTCCAACCTGACCTTGAATGTTTCCAAGGATAGGGCATCTACCACCTCCCTGAGCAACCTGTTCCAGTGTTTTACCACCATCACTGTAAAAAATTTCTTACATATAGCTAGTCTAAATCTACCCTCCTTTAGTTTAAAACCATTACCGTCTTGTCAGAAAAAGTGTTGCTAAAAAGGCCATGCCCATCTTTCTTATAGGCCCCTTTTAAGTACTTGAAGGCCACAATAAGGTCTTTGCAGAACTTTCTCTTCTTCAGGCTGAACAATCCCAATTCTCTCAGCCTTTTTTTCATAGGAGAGGTGTTCCAGCCCTCTGATCATTTTTGCAGCACTCCCCTGGACCTGCTTCAACAGGTCATGTCCTTCTTGTGCTGAGGACTCCAGAGCTGGACACATGACATGCAATACTACTATATTCATTTATGTTAGTATGTCAATATCATGACTTCAGCTTTCTTCTGGCCAGTTGTTTCTAATACAATGAATATACCCAGTTAGAGACTGTTCAACATTTTAGTAAACAGTTGGCTCACTTGCCAGCAGCCTGTATAGCCACTTCTGTATTGACAGCCATGTTTTCTGAGGGACAGCAGCTGTTGCAGAAGATGCTTCATTATTCAGCTATTGATAAGATTTAACATTCTCTGGAAAATTTCTACTTAACCTAGCATGTCCCATTCCCTACCTTTGTGAATCAAGTAAAATGATATTTCTTGAATTTTCATTTTCTAAATCACCTCAAAAACTCCAGAATGTAGTTTAACAGGGAACACAACATGTTATATCTAGAGTCTAAGTGAGATTCTGAATAGTGCTTTTTCCCTTGTCTATATATTAACCATGATTCTGGGTCTCATGAGTTCCTACTGGATTAACGGAAAAAACTCCAAACCAAAAATCTCAAGCTGCAGAGATGAAATGCATTTTCTTTTTCTGAGGTCAGTCTGTTCGCAAGGAATACCAGATACCCCAGAGAATCCCTGGGCTTACCCCAACATCCTCGGCAGTCCCCCTCTTGGGTGGGGAAAGGGAGCAGGACACTGA
>JAVSBS010023642.1:0-31823 GCA_033124195.1 Coracias cyanogaster | reverse complement strand
AAGGGAGCAGGACACTGAGTCTGTCAAGACCTTGATTCCTCCCTGCTGTTTCCAGGACTCCTCTTTTCCAGAGGCTTAAGAAGCTTTAGGTCTAGACTCAGAGTCTAACTGCAGTGATAAATAATTCATCTCATCTCCCTGCTGAGGACCACAATGGACAGCTACATTTCCTAGAAGAAACAGAACTTTCCATAGAGAAGAGAAGGCACTATTTTCTTATGGCCACTCTTAGCTGAGAACAAACTCCTGCAGGAAGAAGGCAATTGCAGATTTCTCATTCCCCATTCCACTATGGGATAAGTTTTAACTTGCTTTCACTAGCTTAAATTCGCAGCAGTCCATAACTAACATGCAGACAAAATAACATACTCTTTACACACATAGTTCATTTCCTGGAGAGATAATCAAAGAAAATAAATGAGCTGTGTAACAGATGTGTCATATAACGTACCACTGCAGCAATACAGACAGGGTAAGAGCCTATCCAGAAGAAGTCTGCAATAAATCTTTTCTAATTATTTCTAAGTTTCTTAAAAACTACTACATATTTAATGTGAGATTTTAGTGAATTACTGTAACAGAAAACTAATAGAGATGATATAAAAATAACCTCTAAATTGAAATTACAGCTGATTGTGCTCAGAGATGTAGTACTGGAGAGAAATGAAAAGAATTAGGCTGAAGTTATTAAACACCAGGTAAAAAGGGTCAATTTATGTGAATTATGTGAACAGGGAACAATGGATATGTGCGCATGCACTTACATATCGCATCAGTGCTTTCCAACAATCACATATTCTTTTTGTAAATTATTTTAAGAAATAAATAAATCAGGAGGGATCATTACTTACTGTTTACTTAGAGTGGAAATTAACGAGCGTTTCTTGGAAAGCTCCAGTGTTCAGCATAGCTGAAGACTCTAAGACAGATATGTTCATCCAAGAGTGTAAGCTATTTATCAGCTAAATAAAAATAGCAGAAAACGTTTTTTATAAAAGGATTATTTCTTTTTGAAATAAAGTATCAAGTAACTTCCCCAATTTTTGGCTAAAGATATAAAAATTATTACTGTGAATGCTCATTTTTGCATCTTTTGTTTGCCAAGACCAACAGAATTTAATTTTCAACCATTTATTATCAAACAAACTTGTATTTTATTGAATGCCCAATGAACTCCAATATGTGAGTAGTTCTTGTTAAAAGAATGGTAGTTCCCTCTTTTACCTGTTGGGTGTTATTTTTCATCTGCCACTGTATGATAAACAGATAAACAGGATTACTTACAGTAAGTCAGTTTTGGTTACTGAAGATACTTGTTCTTTGAGACAGTTTATTAGGCAGCCCCAAAATTCAAGATTTTGGAATTCAAATATTCCTTGCTCTGGAAATATCTGAATAGAGTTGGCCTTGCAGTAGCACCTTGGGTCTTCATTTTAAAACCACTGTGTAGATAAGGAACTTTAGATATGTGGAGTAGTTCCATAATCTTAATAAATGTATTTGAGTATGTGCATACTTGTAGAAACAGAGATTTACAGGCTAAGTTTGTCTTCAGGTTTAAAGTTAAATTTCAGCACACGCTCCATTCAGGGATATTTAGATGGACAGATGTATTTGAGGTTCATCACCCTAAAGAAGGCTGTTTTTAAAAAAAATCACCTAGAGTAGAAGATAATTATTGTGCTGAACTAATAAATGGATAGATTTGGATGCCTGTATTAATTGTTTTTCAATCTATTCACTTCCACAAAGATATCTCTGGGGAAACAAAAATTATTGAATTTAGAAAGAAATACTAGGGTTCCAACTGTTCTTGATTTATGGACAAACATTATGAAGAATGTTGTTAGCTATATTTAATTTTTCCTAAATATACAAAACACAATTTACCTGGCAAAAAAAAAAAAAAAGGTAATTTTCACAGTATGTTATATACATTCAATTCCATCTTAACAGAAACTCATTGACTTAAAAGAAAGGCCACGGCCATTTTTTCTTCACTATGAGGGTGATGAAATGCTGGAACAGGTTGCCCAGAGGAGTTGAGGATGCCCTATCTCTGGAAACATTCAAGTTCAGGCTGAACAGTGCTTTGATCAAACTAATCTAGTGGAAGGTGTCCCTGCCCATGGCAGGGGCGCTGGAAATAGGTGATCTTTAAGTCTCTCCAATCCAAACCATTCTATGATTCTATGATTTTTTGCTCCTGCGCACAGAGAGCAACTACAGTTATGCAAACGACAGGCAACTTTCATTCTATATTTATTTATAAACTTGTATCTTATTACAGTTTTCCTAAATTCAAGGAAGCTAGAAGGTTGGATAACATGCAAAATAGCTATCTCTGTGAATGACAGGACAAAATAGTTCTCTCTATGAATTACTGTAACACTCGATTTTTGCAATATTAGAAAAATTACTTATATTTATCATGCTTTTGAATGAAATATCACCTCACATATGATGTAGAACTTCTAATTGTGGCCACAGAATGTTGCTAAAAGGGATACCAGCAGATGCAATCACACAATGGCATCAACATCTAACTTATTCTTCAGAAACTCTTTCTTCTGGACAAAGAAATAAAACCTGGAAAGCTACAGAATTAGCTTTAGGAGTTTGTAAAAAAATACAGTAAAAATAAACAAATTATGAAATGGTGCAAGATATGTATTAGAAAACCCTCACGGATGTACTCCTGAGGTCATTCAAAGGTTCTCTATAGAAAGATTCAAAGTGGTTCTCTACTTGTCCTCTCCTAGTTCTGTTTCCCTTGATTAAAAATTCATACAAATGAAGTGACCTAGTTTGGGTATACTCTTGTAATGCCCACTGCCAGGAAACTCCTGGGTAAGAGTGGGGCATGAAGCTCAAACACTATGGCATGGAAGAGGAAATGGGACAGGGGTCATGGGTCAGTAGAAAACATCACAAGGCTCTTCCTGTGGCAGGGTTAACAAGCAACAATCAGATCCCTCTGCTACAAAGTGCCCTGAAAAAATTGCTGTCCTCCAGCAGGAGCCCTTGGAATGAGCATTAGGCTCAGGACCAAGCTGCTGAACTTACTGTTGGTTCATCTGACTGATTCCCAGTATCTTCTTCCTCTAGCCCTCTTGCATGTGCTTTCTACTTTTTCTCCCAGATGGAGTCTCCTTGATGCTGGTCAGCTTGCTAACCCTAGTCCTGATGCATTTATCTCCCCTTTGATAGCCCTAACTCTAGGGACTCCCTAAAGTTTGAAAACTATTACATTAGGATACCTCTTAAATTTCCAGTATCACAGTTGTTACTCAGACCTGATCTTTTTTTTCTCCTGCTACCATTTTCTTCCAGTCTTCACTTAGTGAAAGCACTGCCTGTATTTTTGTTCCCATAGATACCTGCAGCCAAAGATTATGCTCCTTTCCAAGAATTTTTACCGAACTGTTCCTTCTCATCTTTGCCTTTTCCCTGACTGACACAAGCTCCTGCTGCATATAACTGTCAGACATCTCCCTGTCCTGTAGAAACAGCACCTTCCCCTCAGTCTCTCACTGTCTAACCATTGCATCACACAGTCTAGTCCTTTTCTCTCATTAAAATTTCTCTACAGGAGGAAATACACCTCATTGTGTTTCAAAAGCACTAAAAGACTATACTATAGAAAATAAAAATACAAGAGTGGATTCGTCTCATACTACATTCAAAAGCTGGGGCAGGAGGACAGAAAAGGGGGGTTGTTTGGTTTTACAGAATATGGACATGAAAGATTAGAGATGTTTTCCAGACTAAGAAAAAACAGGGATGGAAATCTTTCATTTAATATTCAATGATTTTAATTATGCTGTCCTGTATAATCATGTTACTGTATGGTACCTCTCAGTTTGATATTCAGAATTATGTGATTACCTTATTACATTTTAAAGATCGCCTCTTATTTTTTATATTGAAATTTCACAGAAATCAAATTAGCAAAAAGAAGATCCAGATGTTTGTTATACTTTCTCTTTTGTTTACAGATCTATTTGCGTCCTCTCTTTTTCCCCTATGAAGTCAGAGGAGCAGTTAAGAGTATCACTTCAGCAGATTAAACCAAGAAGCAGAGGGGTGGATTTTTAATAACATTTTACAAATGTCCACACCAACCCCATCATTCAAAGAAGAAGAGACTATAAAGTAGGTATGTTGGAAGGTTTATTAAAAATTATTATAGGAATTGCAAGACACAAGTTTTTAAGCTTAGTGTAAATTATTGCCAGGACAATCACTATACTTAGATGCTCAATAAACTGTCCTGCAACTAAAGGGTTATTAACACACACACCACTCTTGTATAAGACTTTTTTCCTTCCACTGCAAGCTAACTGGGTTTTTTTCCAAGGTTTGGTGTCACTGAAGTGCAGTGTAAAATTGCGGCTATTGTTGGCCTCTTTACACACTGTTCCTCTTTTAACAAACAGAGCAGTTTAGAAGGTCAAATAGGAAAACAATATCTTAAGAAAATAGCAACTTCTGTGGCTTTGAAATAAAAAAAAAATCGGTGCCAAAATGTTTATCTCCTCGGTTCATGAAGCCATAAAATAAGTACAGCACCGTGAATCATCTCACAACTTCAAAGCTTGTATGCCCAGCGTACCATTTGAGGGCTATTAAGTTGTACAGCTACTGTACTTGTAGCAAATAGTTATACAAGATTGTAGCAGCAGTGCCAAAGCTTTCACTCTTGCAGCAAAATTTCCTTAAAGGTACACTCTTTACCATGAGTTCACTGTAAAAGCTCATCACATCTCAAGAGTTTCTGGACAAAAAAAATTATTGATGATTGCATTGAAAATACCAGTTTTCCTTTAGAGAATACAGTACTCTCCAAATATAGGTATTAAATTATATACACAGTAAGTGAATAATGAAATACAATAAGTTAATTGCTTTGACATAGCATTTCTGTAGAAAAGCAAAGTAATAGCTTTGATCATTGCATTGAAGACCATGATGAAAATTCACTAAACTAAAAAAAATCTCGTTCTATGAGACTGAAGGTGGTTTCCGAGTTGTTATATAAATCAAGAATAAACTAGAAAGCCATGTGTTTCAGGAATACATGATTCAGAAATGAGCACAATATTTATTCACCTATGCTGATACCTTGTCTACTGTGATTTTTACTGATTTGTTCCAATTAAATGGTAAAAGGCTCAATTTACATGTGTATGTAAAGAATAGCCCATCACAATCTGTTTTCACCTGCCTTATGTGCAAGCTGTGTTCTATTCCAGCTGGCTGGGGTAATCAGAAGGCACCACTGGTGTCTTACAGATGTCATCTGGGAGAACTTAAGCCAAAATCCCCATTAGACCATGTAAAGAGCAGGTCCTGTGGGGCATCCTGAAATTTTTGTATATGTCACAGGACACTGTACTAGATTTTTGTTCGTGTAATCTGGCAAGCCAACTTGCATCAGTGGCCAAGGTTTCAAAGGAAAATTAAAACAAGCTTTTATGCACTTGGCATATTATGAATTGCATTGTCATGGGACAACTTTGTTATGACCTCAGTTAACAATCATGTTATTCTTAAATACTGAAAATAATTTTTTAAGGTTATGCAAAAGGAGGTGCCACAAGTTCTCTTTCCCCAGCAGTTTGTTAACACCACCAAGATTGCAGAGTCGATTTAAGCAAGTCTGAACTAACGTTGAACAAGTTGCAATAAAGATTTAGACCAGTTCTCACCTTCCCAATCAGGGCATGTCTGCAGCTTTACTCACCTCATTTTGGAGATTGCCCTGAGCACGTTTTTAAAACAGATCTCTGCCTACATTATACTACATAGTCCATCAGAAATTAATTTTCATTACTTTTGTAGAATAGATTCAGTTCTATCTAGTACATCTTCTAATTAGCTGTTCCTCCTTCCATACCCACCTATTTACATAATCAGAAAGACCAGCTGACCAAAACAGTGTCTTTACTAGTTGTTTTGACACACTCCCTCTTCTTTAAAGCCTACGCAGCAAAATAAACTCCAAACATGTCCCTGAAAGTCCTTGCACTTTTTTGTGAGGTGCATCTTCAATACATTTCTGCTCCGTCAATATCAGTTTCTCCTCTCTTCCACAAATATGCTTTCAACTCAGCCACCCATATTGACACTGCTCCTTGTTTTCTGTCAGCTAAGTGTCTGCATTTAGCTAAATGAACTTGTGCAATGCTTCCAAGGCTTGAGAGGTGTGCACAGGAGAGGCTGCTTCCCACAACTGTTTTTTTCTACTGGTTAAAAGCACATTCACTTTTTAGAAAAAGATGTTTTTACTCTTGATTCTGAAGCTTGAAATGTTAGTAAATTAAGGGAAAAAATAATTGAGTGGAATCCCGCAATGCTGTTGCACAAAATACTTCACCTGACAGAACAAAGATACTCATTTCCTCTGTTTATGCATAAAGTATACAAAAATCCTCTCTAATTAAGCAACATTGCATAATTCCTCGTAATAATGGAGTATTCAAAGGCAACATACCGTGGAGATGAAAATATGACTTATACTGCCAGACACATTTCTCTTAGTGTACATTTACTGTACAGTAAAATCCAGAAGAAGAGAACTTAGGCAAAGAGTCCAAGCAAAGGCCCTGTCTTTGAAAGGTGACCAGTACTGCTGAGATTTTGTATCAGCAACTGAGAAGATGCAACCTTTTCTAGTGATCAAATGACAGATAAAATAAAAAAAATATTTAAGCACCTAGCTCCAAAATTCCTATTCTCAGAGGACCCAATTTTAGATGTAGGTAAAGAACGGGGCCTGAATTCTTTTAAATCAACTTTCTAAAATATGTTAATGTCTGCTTTTGGTCATGCATACCATCCTTCAAGCCACAACACCAAGAACCAGCTCGGTGCTGGTGTCCAGTGCTTTCAGAATCCCCAAATTATTCATATTCTGTCTCTCACTTCAGGACTTGCTTTTGGAATTATTTTTTCTACAGTGCCCAAGAGATCAAACTATGACTGGGAAGGGATTTTTTTGGTATTCTTGATCAGAGTTCATCAGTTTTATATAAAGCCTCACTTGTTAAGAGTACTTAATAATGTATATACATAGAGTCATTCAGCTTAGCTTCTCCTCAGCTATTTTGGCAATTAACAGGCACGTTGTTTAATACACTGTAAAATAAACTGGATACACACAAAGAGTTGACAGCCTTATACATTTGATTTTCCAGTCTCAGGGAATAAGGGATATATCTGGTAAACTAGTCAGTTTCCTATATTCACCAGATGTAATCATCTTGTGAAAAGCAGTTTTAGAGAGATTTCTCAATATAATTCAGAAATTTTCATTAATTACATTAACAAAATCAAATGTCACAGAACACAAATGTTTACTGTTGGATAACCTAATGAATTTAGAACATGGTATATTCTTGTTGAATGTAAATTAATGGATGTTAGCAGACGTAGACTAATGTATCGCTAAAATGAGTAGTAAAGTCATTTGAATTTAGCTGTTTTGATAGTGAATAGCTATAACATTGGACATACGTTCATTTTCAAAAGCATTTTGTAAAGGCATGATCGAAATCATATCTAAATTAGCAGGAGAACCTGCCTTTGACTTGAATAGGCTGTGGATCAGCTCTTAAGCACTGTGACTCTGTCAAGAATAAAATTCTCAGGTGATTTCTTATAAGATACGATGAGAAATGAAACACACACAGGTTCTCATTGATCATACCTAGAGCCCACAAAGTGACATGTGAAAAGTGGTAAACAGGGAACCCACAAGGGCTGGAAAAGACTCACATTTTATGGGTTATTGATTTACCAGGAAGAGTCTTGCCAAGCTTAAATGAAGGAAGACAGAAAACTGGCATAACTCAAGTGCAATGCTGTTGAGGTAATGCACTATGTGGCTTAGAGCCGTGGTAGTGTTCCCTAGCATCCCTTTATAAAGCAGTTAAATAACTTTAATGAAATAAATGAGTATAGTAAAAATTTAAAAGATAAGAACTCCAGTCAATTATAAAGTATAATTTACCATGTATGTTGGTATTTTTACAAAGCTAAAAGTACAGCATGTGCAATAAATTTCTAATAAAAATTTAAATGTTAACTTAGGAAAAGCAGTCTTGTAGACTGAAATTTTAAAATATTATGAACTTTAATTATAAAACTACTCTCTCATTTTACTGATATAAATTAATTAAACCACATGAAAAAATGTGTAACTTATGGACAACCAGAAATGTTACATACAATTCTGTAAAACCCTTTCAGGAATTGCATAGCTTAGCAACCATGATGCACCAAAATGATAAAGATAAAAACATCTACTTCAACCAAAAATTGCTATCTGGCTCTGCTCTTCACAAACAAAACCTATGGAAGGTCTGCATTTTATGGTCAAAAAGAAAAACTGTCAATTAAATAATTGTAGTGATGCTGAATTTATGGCTCACATTACAGACATGAGAGTAACCCTTTTCTCAAAAGGGATCTAAATAATTAATATAAGTTGAGTAGATCAAACTTAATAGATTTCACTTTTAGTAAACTAATCTTACCTTTATTTTTTCTGGGTTTTATTAAAAAAAAAGGATTTGCAATCAAAAACTGTCCAGTTGCCCAAAATCTTTTCTTGATTAAATCTTTCTTCAAAAGTCACTTAGATTGCACTTACATTTTGTTTCAACCAATATAACATGAAATTTGTGATTTGTTATATATTTATACTTTAAGTGAACAATTTGCATGAAATTAGAATATGCAGTGTAAAAATGGGTATGTCTTTTTTTTCTCTGTTGGTTTGCCATGTAGAGGCTTTTATAGTCCACTGGGGCTTTTTTTTCCTTACCTGGAACTCTCTTTGCCCAGTTGATCATGTGCACTAATTCTCTGTCTGCAAGGTTGGTCAAGAGGGTCATCATAGAAGCTTCGTTGAATGGTCTATTTGGGTCATATTCAGAATAAACTATGGGTGGCTCAGCTTCCAGCAAGGCACTGACCATCTGTTCTGCCGTTAGGGACAGGGCTGGACTGTTCTTCTTGTTATGTTTAACCACCAGTGGACTTGTCCAAAGGGTGGGAGCTCGCAGCTCTGTAGATGAAGCCTCTCCATTCCTGGAATCCTGCTCCTCTCTTTGACGTTTTTGCTTCATCATTCGCCCACCTCTGCGGTCTTTCCGGATTCCTACAGACACACAAGAACAAATTGAACTCCTTTCCTTGAACTTTCTTATTACATGGCTTCAGCTGCTGCTCTTGACAGACACAAGGAGCATTAACTCCTGTTTTGTTTTCTGATGACTGCTTCCTGTATATGGAATCTTACATCAGTAGTTGGAGAGAAAACCTTTTATTAAAAGCATAGTGTCAGGAATAGGGCACTCTTTCCCAAAATCTAGATCAGTTGGCTTACATAGCACTCTCAATTACTGACACTATATAGCTGCCTTAACCCCACAAAAGGAAGTCAGTAATTGGGAATAAACATATATTTCTTACAGCACAAACTTCAAAGTGTGTTCCAAACTCTAGCAGACAAGAATTCCATAAATGATCAATGATAAATTAATGATCTGGGTGGGCCAGATGGATCACAGAGGTAGCTCTCAAAGACTTCCAAGGAAGTTTTGCTCAAGTTCACCAATTATTTTAATTAAATATCATCCTGTTGCTGAGCCTACGTTGTTCACAAATACATAAAAACCATTCAAAAAAAGTTCCCATTATAAGATGAGCTTATACAGCAATAAAGAATGCCATATAAGAAGATAAACAGAAGTTAGAAAAGGAAAGATAATTGCAACCTTAGATCCTGATGTGGGACACTTATTGTCAAAAGGCTGTAATAAATGCAACAGAAAGCATCTTTGTCATTACTGCACATTTCTGCAATGTGCTTAACACTGTATGACCCTGAACATCGAGATATTATCAAGTCAGCCGTACCAATTAGAACAACAACATAAGACGTTACAGTGGAACAAAATCTCCCTTTGTGGAACGGTTACAAGAGAAGTATAATGATAAGCCCACATGGACTCCAACCATGAAGGGAAGATTAGGTCTGGCTCTGAGTGGAGGAGGCACAGGCATTTTGAGGCTGAGTTAAAAACGTGAATCAATCATCAGGTGGGGGTGAGGCACAAGCAAGTAATAAGGAAAGCACACAAGGAATTGAGCTATGAGGAGAAGGCAACTTGTGATGGGCCTATTCTGGAGTTTTCATGCAATATGGAAAAGCAGCACTAGTCCCAGTTTGAAAATCAAAAGAAGTAGTATCTATTGAGAAGGAAGAAGCAAATTACTAAAATAACAGAGAAGAGAGAACAATTTAAAAACAAAACAAAACCAGCTTTGAGAACCGCTGGTACCTGCAAGCAATCAACACAGGTCTTTCTGGTGGATGGGGGAGTGGGAAAGACAGTCTTTGCTTGGCTTTTTTCACACCACAAAAATTTAAACCTTTAGATTCCCAGTCTTTGTTAGCAGCATCTTCATCTCACAGGCAGTATTCCTTCATATAAGTGTTGGATCATATTAGCACGTGTCATTTCCCAATGTCAATCAGAGAGGATCTTTAGAGCTGTTTGCCTCTTTCTTCAAATGTGGTGATATTTTTACTGAATTAGTACTCAAAGATTAAGCACTTCAAGTCTAATTCATTCAAAATCTAGTAGGACTCCTGATTCTCTTCTATTAATCTTTCCAGATAGAGTTCAACAAATCTTTCATAACTTATACTACTTAACCTGTATACATTTTCTTATTTGTTAAACCAGTTGTAAACCAAAAATCTCCAGTGCATTTCTGCTCCCATTTTTCATTCCACAATACCAGTTTTTCCTACCACTAAACTGTTTCTGTTTAGAAGAAGTGGGAGGGATTCTTCCTATTAAGAAAAAATGCAAGACTTATTTTGGCAAAACATCATCCTACAGTTATTCTCATTACTAGCTTATGTCATTGGAATATCCAGTAGAATGCATGCTCTATCTGTAACAGATTTTTTTGTTATATACTTTATATCAGTGCAATGTTTTTGAATTAAAAATGCCCTGTGAAACATGCAGACATAATCACATGAACAAAACCACATGGTTCATACACACTAAAGCATTCCTTAGCTTTCTCACATCCCAAATTCTATAGCTGCTCATCTAGCAATTTCCTTTTGAAGAGTTAAAAGTATCCTTGGGGCCTGTACTGTTCAACATACTCATAAATAGATGGACTCAGAACTGACATAATTCAGAAACAAGATACTAGGGTTACAATAATACTATAAAAACACCAGATAAGTTAGTTTAGAAAGTAAATAGAAGGCTAGAAATTACTAGGGGAGGAAGGGAGGACAGACCATCCTCATAAATCACAGATTTTATTAACTCACGAGGCATACTAATATGAATGCTGTGTGCAGTTCTTCCCATTTTAAAAAGGGATATAAAAGAAATGAAAAACGGGATAAGAGAAAGACAGCTAAGATGATCCAAAGCATGAAACAAGTTTCGTGCAAGAAACAGCTTAATTAACTAGATCTGCTTGGCCTGCAAGCCAGATACAAGACTACAAAATCAGGATTAGTGAGAAGGTCAATAAGGTACGAACACTGATGTTTCTCTTCTAATACAGGATCAAGTATCAAATAAAACTATGCCACATGGTTCAGGACAGACAAGAAGAGTTTCTCTTTCAGCCATGCAAAAACAAAGCTGAAAGTGTGAATACAATAAAAGTTGGTATACATTAGATATCTGTAGGCCAAATTTGATAGAGAAAAGAATCCGTTAAGACTTGATAAACACAAACAGGGCACCTTTGGCTCAACTCTCCATGGCACAGATTACTGGAATATCAGAGACAATATTTTGTTTTGTTTTTTAATTATTCCAGGCTGCGTTGTTAAGTATGTGATGAGAATTTTACATAAAAGGAGGAAATTGGCAACGGTAAGCACATCTAGTTCCTTACAAATAGAACAGATTCTAAATAATAGTTTAATTTGTTCGCAAGCTTCCTGCTGGCTTTTCTTCACCTTGAAAAAAAGTGGTGCATTAACATAACAAGTTTGGAAGGAATGCCCCACATAAATTTATTTTTGCATTTTTATTTCAGGAATTAAAAAACAAACAAACAACTAAACACAGTAAGCCTGGATTTTGTAGAGACCAGATCTGAAAAAAAGAGTCAGACAAGCATGCATTCCTTTTGCATCACATCAGCAGCTTTCACTATCACAGACAAAACTGTCTTTGAATCTGTATAAGCATCATACTCATCAGAGATTTATAGAAATTACTAATTCTTCACCTAACCCCTAGATGGACAAGCAACATAGTGATTTAACTATTCATTTTACTGGACCAAATAGGAGTCAGTATCTCTCTGAAAAATGCAAGTGACTCGAAATCTCCTTCAGATCAATCAATTTTATCTCTGTTAAGAATAGATAATAGTGATGCACAGTCACTAATTCCAAAAAAGACAACTCTATCAAGCTACAATTTCATAGCCAAAAGTGCAATGATCTTGTAAGGTATTTTAAATACATGAATGCATTAATTTTTGATTCCACAGTTCAGCCAATAAAGAAACCTGAATTGCCAAATGTGAAAAACTATATTCTACCAAAAGTGGAAGTACTATGTTTTTTTCAAATGCTCTAAAACCCTTTCCACTTGAGTTTTAAAGCTACAAGAGTCAAGATTTTCAAAGGCAGTTTTATAAAGCTTCACATGTAAATTCAGTTAGCCTTTTATATATGGAGGCAGGTTTTAAAACTGCTGAGTAAATTTATACTCCCGTCAGTAGAACCTGATCAGCAATAAAATTTCATATGGGCCATGGAGTCAATGTTAACCAACTGTTACCTGGGTTTTCCAACATGTGATTAAAACAACATAAAAAAGCAAAACAAAGCTTTTAAAAATATCTTAAATTAAGAATATACTGGATGAACATTGAATCTCAGCCATCCAACAGCTACCTGCTGCTAAGAACGGAACTCCACCTCTATATCTTCAGTATTATATAAAATATTCCAGAATATTTTTAAAAAGGAAAGGGGAATAAATAGAATAAAATCTGCTTTGATTCGTGTTAACCACACAATTATGTGGTTTAGATTTAAATATACATGTATAATCACTAATCCTATTCTACTCTAATGTATCTCCTATGAATTGAATTTTTCAATTTATTATCAGAAATTTTGTAGAAATATTTGTCAGGTAAAGAATGCTTATTTTTTTGCAATAAATGGGAACAGATTTGATAAAACCCAATAAACTTTTTTTGGCATTAAGGCTGAAAAATCCTAGTTACTTGATAAAACTGAAAAAGCCAAGTTATTTTATGTCCTTCCTTTGTTCACTATTCTGGAAATCTTAAACACAACAGCTATTGCTTTTTGTCTTGTTTGGAACACCCATCTGCTACCTGGAAATCTTACTGTGCTGTTTTCATTAACATGATATAAAAAATGCAGAAGACCTTCAGCTTCTCTTTCCCTCATATACAAAACATTCACTCTGCTTGTTAACACAAGAGGTGGGTATTAATATGGAAACTGCATCTGTCTGCCAGTTTAAAGCCTATTCACTTGTAGCCTGTTTATTAACCCATCTCTCTTCATGCTCCATTTCAATTTTAGTGTAGCTCTGAACAGCTTTCCAGCAGCTGCAAGGAAAAACTACAATAATGTTATTTTATACAAACAGTATCTTTCTTTGAAGGTTAAAACTCTCAGGTGAATGTTTAACCTCATCTTGCTCATCTGCAAATGTAGGGGAAAAAAACCATTCCTCAATATTTTTTTTGAATTAAACTTATCCTAAAAGTCTACAGAGGTCTAGTCTTCTAACTGTGTTTTAGTATACAGATTTCTAGCAAATCATTTTTTGACTACCTTTATCAGTGGTCAGCAATCACTGAGAAGGCTCCAGGAACTTTACATGTGGAGCCCAGCCTCATGAACACAAACTCTCCTTGACCTGCAATCTCCTGGATCATCTCAGAAAAGGTGAGATGTCAGCCCTGAGCAATGTCCACAATCCGAAAACTTTGGACGTTTTTTAGGTTTCTGTTTCAAATACATGTCTGTGCTTCATCTTGCAAACAATCTGCAAATTCCATTACTAGCATCATGATACTTATTTAACAGTGACAATGGAAACAAAGTTTTGCAATTTTCTGGAGGAGAAAGGATACTATTAAGATCATATCATAAGGTGGTTCAATATAGGTCACACTGCATTTTCTAACATTTGAGAATTTAACTTTACAACTTTAATCAACCATTAATATCCTTTATTAATACAAATCACGACTCTACATATCATACACAGAAACTGATTTTCCATCAGTTAAATTGTAGCTGTCATTACGTGACACACGAGTGACCTGACAACACTATTCTAGTTAGGGAGGGGACATAAATATTTTATTTTATTGAAATATGTTTGTAAGCAGAAAGCAATTACACAAATTGTGAATTTAGGCAGAAAAAATATCTCTTGTCTTTCAATAAGTGATAAGGAGGTTGCAGCTGTGATAAGTAAAACTGTCTCAGTCCAATACTGTTTATCTTAGAAAAACCTTATAGCATCATGAAATGAAGATAATTTAAAATCACCACCTTCTTTCAGGAAATCTAGAAGTTCATTATCATTGTGTAGATGGACCATAAAAATATATTAACTTCTGAAGCAATTTCTTTTTTTAACTCTCTGTCAACAGCAATCTCTCCAAGACAGGTGCAGGAAGCACGTAGTGTGCCAACAGAAGTGGTGACACATTTGACTTCAGAATTCCAGGTGGTCACGGTGGGGTAAGACAGATCTGTTACTACATATGCTTTCTATCTGTATAATAAGGTAAGATTTTTATTTGCCTCCTGAGGGAATATGGGGGAAAAGAAAGATGACTGGTGAGAGCACTCACTCCAGCTCAAGAGCTGATGTTTGTAGGAGAATGAGGAAGTAGAAAAACTTTTCTTCACTACTCTTCCTTATTTTATCACTCAGTTTTCAGGGAATTGCTCTGCAGCTTCTCCTTCTAGCCCTTGAAGATAGGGCTGTAGCACTAAGAATTCACAGGAAGAGCAGAACAGATAGGAAGAAAAACTGAAACAGCTAGAAAGAGAATTGATGGAGCTCTGAAGGGAGGAAGACAACTGATGTGGGGAATGGGATTATTTAACGCTTCTAGGATATATTTAATAACCAGGACATAATTGCTGGATTGGGAAGTACTTCTAATTGCTGTCTGCATAATTTTTGATCACTTTATACACTTTCAGAGATGTATACCACCATATCCCGAGCTGCATCAAAAGAAGCGTGACCACCAGGTCGAGGGAGGTCATGCTCCCCCTCTACTCTGCTCTTATGAGACCCCACTTGGAGTATTGTATTCAGGTCTGGGGACTCTAACATAAGAAGGGCATGGACTTGCTGGAGCAAGTGCAAAGGAGGGCCATGAAGATATCAAGGGGCTAGAATGCCTCCCCTAAGAAGACAGCATGAGAGAATTGGGTTCTTCAGCCTGGAGAAGAGAAGGCTCTGGGGAGACCTTATAGTAGCCTTCCTGTACCTAAAGGGAGCTTGCAAGAAAGCTGGAGAGTGACTTCTTACAAGTGCACATAGTGATAGGACAAGGGGTAATGACTTTGAACTGAAAAAAGGTAGATTCAGATATAAGGATGGTGAGGCCCTGGAAGAGGTTACCCAGAGAGGTTGTGGATGCCCCCTCCCTGGAAGTGTTCAAGGCCAGGCTGGATAGGGATTTGAGCCTGGTCTAGTGGAACGTGTTCCTGCCCATGGCACAGGTGTTGGAACTAGATGATCTTCAAGGTCTTTTCCAACCCAAACCATTCTATGCTTCTATGATCCTACAGTTTCCACACTCAGTTCACTCAGGTGGTGTTAATGGCATCAGTTACTGCCACAGCCACGAGTACAAGAATGCAATGACTGCTCAAAAGTCACTGGCACAAAACTTTGAGCTATATCACTAACGGAATATGGGTAGTACTCTTCAAATCCTTGTAATTGTCAGTGCTCTACAAATTAACTTTCTACTTGACAGACATTCAGATGGCATTTCAAGCATTTAAACTAGTGGAAACAAAGTAGATTTGGAAACTTGACAAGTCAAAATATAAATGCAAGCTAAGTGCCAGAACTGGAAGGGCCAGAGTTCAGTTTCTTGGGAACAAGCATATAAGCAACAGTTTCTCATTTGTATCAGTGTTGTTTCTTGTCTTACTGGAACTATGGTGCAAAACAAACCACTTTTAACCCAGGGGAAAAAAAGTAGGGTTTTAGCTTTGAAGATTTTCTTCCGTATTTGTGGCTTCCTGGTAATGCAGACTTTTCCTTGTATTGCTTCCTTTCCATTTCAGCAACACAGCTGCTGCAGCTCCTAGGAGGAACAGGTTCAGAACAGCGCTGGTGGAAACATGGGAAAGGACAGCGTTATGCACACGAAAAGACTGCAACACCTAGGATAAGCAGGATTACAAAATAAAGACATTTGGCTCATAAGTAAATTAGAGGAAAAAGAGTCACAGTAGGGATAGTGAGTGTGAGGATGGCACAGGAACAGTGCTGAAGCCCCCTGTAGCTATTAAAAGTCTGTGACCACACTTTGAGGAGAAAAAGAATCATGGCAGGAAGGAAGAGGAATGACTCTTTTTTTTTTTCTTTTCTGAGAGCGCAACAAAAAGATGGATCTGTGATTGGCTTTGGAAGAAGTGATCAGTAAATGGTTTACCAGCTAGCCTCCTAGTCTGAAGTTACCTTTGAACCTGAGGCTCTTTGTCTACCATTCTGCTCCTCATTAGCAGACTCCAGCTGATAAGAGACATTTGACACTTCCACATATACCTACAGCCTTGCAGCATTAACAGCCTATAATTTTGTCAGTTTGTCAAAGGAGTATTTTTAAAGTACTTGGAAACACCTTCTCAGCTAAGTAATTCTATTACTCTTCAAGACTGATCTACCTCATCAGAAATATGTTGAAAATTGCCAGAGAGAAGGAATATCTAATGTTTTGCAAAGCAAACTGTGCTTGAGAATAAAAGACTAAACCTATGCTGTAAGTAAAAAGTTTATAAATTAGAAGGCATCCTTCAGAAAGCCAGAGTCTATAGGCCAGTTGATGATCAGAGTACTGAAGGAATGCACAGAGAACAGGCCGCGGCAGAGAAGCCACAGGAATCCTGTACACCAGTGTACACAAAAGAATTAACCAGATTTTTCTATGCCAGAATCCCTTTTTATGGGGAGTAGGGAAACCTTTCTGAAACTGAAGTGAAAACTGAAAAGGCTAGAAATCCAAAAGGCTCTCTCAAATGTCCTAATACAGGAGGGATTTACTAAACTGCTGGAGAAGAGCTCTGGGACTCAGTCCAGACTTGCTTTGGTTTCATCGCTGCCAGTGGCAGAAGTAAGCAATTGCAAAGGGAAAAAATAATGTGAACAAGACAACAGTTCCCTTATGGGAACAAACCTGGGTGTCATCTAAACACAACTGGCTTTAGAGTCCAAAAAGGTGGATGCAAGCAAGGCAGCCATCTCCTAATGAACTCTTAGAGTAATTCTGCTTTGCAAACAGATCTCATTAGGCGCACCTCTGCTGAATTCAATAGTTTTTTAATGCTTGGAAATAAAATAAAATCCTACAGCTTCCTCTAAAAGATCAGGTCACTGTAGCTGGAGTACATAAGTAGAGGTCAGGAAAATAATTACATTCTTGATAGATTTATAACAGACAGAGATTGCTGAAGCTGTGACTGCAATGTAGGTCCTAATATTGTAATGTGTCTCAGCATGATGGTCCATCCAAGGTAATTTTGAGAGCTTTGAGATTCTGAGAGCTTTTCTGCTTGGTTCTCTCTACAAAAATACATTATTTGGTCACAGGAAAGTAACACCACTTCCCAAATTCAAATTTCATAGGCTTAATAAATTACTTCTTTTGAATAAGATTCAGACAATCATCTCCTTTATTTCATATCCATTTCTCTTCTAGAAAAACAAGCAGAAATGTAAATTGTGCTGAAAACCCAGGTGGGTTAACAATTATTTTAAATGAGAAACATTATCTGAATTCTTTAAAAAATATTAATCAGAATTTAATGTCTAATCTTGAACAGGCCTGCTCATGTGACAGTGCTTAACAACCTGGTTTCTGACAAGAATATCTAGACACAGTATTATAAATAACATCAGATTTGAGTTTGGTCTGTGCACCTAGATATTGCATTTTTTTTTACTCCTGAGTGGCTGATGTTCACATGGGTATGTTTTTTAATAAAATGTCTCTCATCCTTTTCCAGCTGGGGTTTTTTTCTTCTCTATAGTCAGGACTACCTTCTATTAAAAGGAAGAGAGAGGGAGAGAGAATCTGCAGTAGAGGGATGCAGGGCTCAGGGCTTGTATTCAGATAGTCTGCTTCAGCTCCCAGCTCGGTCACCAGTTCGCTCAGTGATCAAGTCACATTACAGATCACAGTGCCCCAATATTCCTATCAATCCACTGCAATGCAGATCATAAAACTGGTTTTCCATGCAAAGTTTTGAAAGACCTGGTGACAAAAAATGCTGTTAACAAGCAGGCAAATGTAATTTAGGATCTCTAATAATTATTCACAACTCAATGTGAGAACCAATGATCTGCCAATTACAGATGAAGGTGCAAGGCATGATTCATCCTAATCTGTATTTTAGCTTTGAATCTTTGGCATTCATAGCTCACTTTTTAAAGAGCATCAGATGACATATAGAAAAGAAGCAAGAGAAATTCAATGAATCCTTCATTCAACTTAATCCCTTTCAGTGCTGACAGTCCTGCACAAATAATTCTAAGTTTTGGCTACAGTAAGTATGGCAACAGCCTCACTTCAAGGCAATATTTACAGTGAAGCCATAGACATTTCAGGGGTCACAGTAAAGTCTTTACAGGAACCATATACCAACCATGATTTGGAAAAGTCAAGTAGTTTTAGAAGTATGAATCCATTAGTATAATTCTCAAAGATGGCAAGCAACTGTACCTGCTACATTTTAGAAATTAGACAAATTACTTAGGGTATTGAAGCTATTTGGCCCAATACATTATGACTGAGAGTGCTAAAACTGAACTTTAAATGCCTAACCAAGTGATGAACCAGAAGCTCTAGTAGTCTAAGTATTTCTCAAGCTCTGCAAGGAGAAGACACTAGCTGTTCTGACCTGAATAGGCTGGCTCAAAACCAGTGAATATACAGTGACATCCTGAGGCACCTCTAGTATGAACAAATGACAGACAGAGGTGGAGACGCAGCAAGGATCACAGACTTAATCAGCAATTTAAATGAGGACTGTCTCATTGATTGGTCTTTCACTGGGCAGCACTAAAAAGAGACCAGCCCCATCCTCTTGACAACTGCCCTTTAGATATCCAGTGACATTGGTAAGATCCTCTCTCAGTCTTTTCCAGGCTAAACAGTCCCAGGTCTTTCAGCCTTTCCTCATAAGAGAGATGTTCCAGTCTCCTCATCATCTTTGTTGCCCTCCATTGGACTCTCTCAGGTAGTTCCCTGTCTCTCCTGAACTGGGTAGCCCAGAATTGGACAGATGTGGCTTCACTAGGGTAGAGTAGAGAGGGAGAACCTCTCTTGATCAGCTGGTCACACTTATTTTATATCACCCCAGGAAGCCATTGGCCTTCTTGGCCACGAGAGCACACTGCTAGCTCACGGCTAACCTGTTGTCCATCAGAACTCCCAGGTCCTTCATGTGAAGCTACTTTCCAGCAGTTCAACCCCTAATCTGTACTAGTGCATAGGTAGAACAGTGGAATACTATATTTTGGGACAATTCAATGAGAACAGTTCACTTTACATGTGTATAAAGGGGGGAAAGAAACATTTCACTAAAAAGTCTGGTTTCAATTCCATTTTCTTTTCCAGGAGGCTGTTCTAAATTCACTTTGCTTCAAATGCTGCTTGAGTACATGCTTTCAGCCCATCAATTACATCTTACAAATGTACATTTCCACATATATTTATCAGGCCCCACCTACACAGTTATCTGGCTGAGTACAGAACAGTATGTCTAATAAATAGCATAAAGGTTCTCCTCAGACAAATCAAAATAGTTCCACATTGTTAATCCATTTTCCTTCATTCACTAATTTCTATTTTTAATATAATCTTTCATTAAAAGATAATTACATGGAAAACTAGAAAGTCTGGAGCCCTTCCAGTGGTTGCATCAGACATCAATTTACCTCTGCTTTTGAGAATGATTTTGATAACTCTCTAGCCCTTCAACATGAACAAATATAGCATTCAGCAAGGAAGCACATCTCTCTCCTTTTAAAGACAAAAATCAGCAAGGTTCTCCTCTGAGAGGATGGCAAATTTGCCAAATGTTTTTTCTTCTTTTCCCTGTAAAAATTTGTCTTAAACTACAGCAACATCATCACATTGAACAAGGCTTAATTCCCATGTGGTTACAGGTGTGTCACTATTTCAAGAGAATGTAAGAGAAAAACTGAAAGCTCCAGTCTCTGGACTTCAATCTAGAAGTTAATTAACGTTTTCTACAGGCTCCTGGCATTTATAGCACATTGTTCAGGTAAACACAGACCTTTATTCATTGGGCTGTACCGCAGTAATCTCTGAAGATATCTCAGATACTTTGTGAGGGCAACAATGAAGGATAAAGGCTTCAAATGCACTGTAATGCTGTAATTTCATTATTACAAGAAATAACACAGAATCTTCTCTCTACAACATGAAACTGCAGGCTGTTCAAATACAGTAAACACCTCGGTCGTATACATGATCGCCATGTGGATCTAGCACATGAGCACTCAAATCCTTGATTGTCACATTTCACACAACTTGAAATTGGAAAGTCATTAGCCTTCAACAGGCAACAGAATTATGTAAGTCTCGGGGTTGCCAAAAATGGACTACCAGCCAAATAACCAATTTTTCATTAAGGATCTACCATTTAACATTATGGCAAATTTTTGCCACAGCCACTGATTGCACTCTGTTGCTCTGATCCCACAGAGCATTTGCTGTTAAATCTGCCTTGTTACATGTAAAAGGAGGGGAAGAATGTAGCACACTAATGACTAGAAATCCCCATTCATTTAGCACACTATAAAAATAATTAATTAATAAGTAACAAGAAAAAGAAGGTGTTTTTGATTTAAGAGAATGAGGTCCTTCGGAGCTAAGTCATCAGACAGCCATTAAAAGAGTGAAGATCTGTGTTGGAGAAGTGATTACCTGGACCATACAAACATTTGGAGCTTCAGGATTGGGACTACTGTAAAAACTCCCTTTGGAAGATGAGAACCCACGTCGCATGAAATGTTAAGTTGGAATATACTTCTCCAAACCAGAAGAGAAACAATCTTCAAGAAAACATCAGTGGATCATGAACAAAATCAAGGCTACTCTTCCCTGCTAGCTAACCAGAAGAGGGACGTGAAAAGAAGCTTGTTCCATGTGACTTCTTTATCCTCACATACAAACAGGTTGCACAGACTAAATAATAACATAGAATTTTAAGGTCTTTTTGGCTTATTCAGAAAGAAAGACTGAAGCATTTGGACAAAATATAATAGCTACCATTTTTTCCCCAGATGCTGACTGTATCAGCAGAGATTGCGGCAGTCTGAGTGTCTCTTAAAACAGCACAGTAACAGATGCAAAAGGAAACACTTGCAAACATAAAAAGAGAGAAAGAAATGTAACTCTTCAGTACTGAAAGAAGTTTTTAAAAGATAAAAGAACACCGCGACAAAAAAAAAGCATAAAATTTCCACAGAAACTGATAAATGTTAATACAGCATAGCACAAGACCCACTTGAATCCTGCATTTTTTTCTGAATGAAGTCCCAGAAACATATTTCAGTTGTGTCCACTCCATTAAAAATTACATATATGAACTTTTTAATGCTGTGTTAAGTGACCATATATGAGACAAAACTCAGCAATCATAGCTTATAACCTATATTTAAAATCAACAAGAGACATTAAATCAAGATTTTATCTAGCTTCCCCCATATTTACTGAAACTCAAGAATTGCTCAGAAGTCAAAAGATTAACAACATGGTCTTTGGGAGGTTTGATGTTTGTTGTTTTTTTTTTATTCACTTGCTCTTTGATTTAATACACTTCAGCTCAATAAAATTAGTTGCTTCCTCCTTTAGAAGCCACATAGCTGTCCAATGAAGTTAAAGGATAGGAAGGCAGACACCAATACTGAGAATTTGTTCATTGCTGTGTACATACCACCTTTCATCATTCCCACTTCATAACATTTTCTTAGTCGGCAAGCCTGGCAACTCTTTCTTCTGTTCTTGTCAATGGTGCACTGGTTAGTAGCAGGACACATGTAGTCATTGTGCCCTGAAAACCAGAGGGAAAGTAATGACACGGTTATAACAGACATAACAAAACTGCCTATAATACTCTCTTATTTTTCATTTAATAGTTAATACAGCATTTAAACATCCTGGGAAGAAGGTAAGGTTACCACAATAATCTATCATAAAAGTATTGATACGGATAATGAAACTAACACCTCTTCACAGTACATTTATCCACAGGTTCTTTACAAGTTCTATCAAAAACACAAAGTACAACTTCTGTAGAAAAATTAGCATAAAGAACAATTAAAGCAGTCACAAAAGAGGAAAGCTTAATATGAACAAGTCCCTTGACTTCCTTGCTCTCAGCCTCAGTAATACAATGCCATCTGGTCCATGTGCCTGTGTTGATGTTTAACTAACAGAATGCAGAAAATGGTTACAGGTTTATAAAATTTAAAAGGCCTATGCTGAGGACATTTTTTTATATCTACCACAATCTGGGGCAGTTAAGAAACAAACAATGACAACATAAAACAGAAGCAACAACCATTAATTAATTGTATGTCAGTGGTAAATCAGTCTCTAATTCCAATTGCGTGTCTACTGATAAAGGCAAAAACCTTTTGTCATGACAAATTATTGAACTACCTTATGCTGCAACCAAGTTTTACACTAGTACCTCTTCCTTCCGAGCTCCACTTCCCCATTTATTACCCTCTATATCTCAAGTCTCATTACAAACATTTTCAGCGTACCATAATTTTTCACTGCATAAAAGCTTCCATTCCTATTTTCTCTTTAAAAGTGTGTGCTTAATCCTGCTATAAAATTATGTTCCAACCACAGACAAAGTTTATCAAGGACAAAGACAACTATCCAAAAAGATCTTATTGGTGTTCTGTATTCATCTAAACAGAGCTAAGGTACAGCACAAAATGAAACAATTTCACTGCAGAACTGTTTGTTCCTTCTTTCAGGTCAAGGGATCAGCTTCAGGTAAGCTAGGGTGCAAGTTTGACAGAGGCCTTGGTCTCATCAAATCATCTATCCTTGACTAGAAATTAGAAAATAGAGTAAAAAAATACTATTAGATTACACCAGGAACATCTGCTCTCTCATGCTACTGGGATAATAATGGGATTCAATCAAAATAAGCAGCCAAACTGCAAACTTGTTAATATGGTGACAGCTGACTACTCACTGTCTCAAATAGAGAGAATTATTATTATTATTTAGCTCTACTTGAAAGAACAGTATAATTCTGGAAAAATCTGGACCCACACCCTTTGCTCCAGGGCTGGGGTAAAAAGGCAGAACAGAAACACAACCTCAACCTCAGTATGAAAGACCGTTTTAATTTTCAGTTCCTCTAGTAGGATACAGACTGTTCTATATCTGATTCAAAACATTTCACAGTAAGTTGAAAAAAAAAAAATCAGAAAGAAAACCTTAACCATACAAAAATGCAGCATTGACAGGGAAAAGGAGTAAAAAGGGCAAGCCATGTTTTAAAGAAAATGCACTTTTATTAGGGCACACTAAAGAGCAGCAAAAGATTGTAGCACCTGGTACCTCAACTGCCCACCTTATTTTATAAGCCAAGCTCTGAAATAGCATGAAAGACAATTTAATCACTCTTTTTAAAAACAAAGAAAGACTTTGACAGAGTATTTGATCTTCTTCCTAGTGAATTTAAAAGTAAATTCACAAAGGGAACAAGCTCAGACTCTTGAATTCTGCAAATAACTCAGCTGTCTGTAAAAGAAAAGCAGATAAATGTTCCCACTTAGGTCAAACCTGAGCACATGCTAACCACCTTTGCTGGACTGGCTGATGCTCATAAGGTTCAACTCACAAAAAAAAAAAAAGTGACAGTATGCAAAATTTAAAAATCAAGTGAAATCAAGATCAACAGGGCAGTCATTCTTTTTCACAGTGCTTATGGGGGTGATAGCCTCTTCTTTTGCTCTGAACCTAGATTTCATCATGCAAACTGCAAGTATTTGGGAATAGACACTTGGTTTGTAGAATACTACATAAAATAATCCTATTTGTGATAGAGCTACAGTCCCTACTGAAATTTACATGATTCATATTATCAAATTTTTACATTTAAAAGTTTTATTTTAAATATATGCTTTACATGTTAGCATAATTAGTCTGTTTTCATGCACATGACCTGCATCTTAGACAATCCACTCTTCTTTCAAAGCACTTGACAGATTTCACAAAATAAAACCTGTAAAATTTTGAATGCAAAAAAAGGAAAGATGTGCATGTGAAGGGCATACTTGTTCAGATTACCAGTGCCGTACTAATGTCATAGTTAAGACTTTGTGTTTCCTGTAAATCTAGGAAGAAGATAACACATTTAGTACTTCTCATAATGTTTGATTTTGCTAAACTAATATGCTTTCAGGAATCCGGAAAAAATGTAAACAACCTGAAGAAAATGTTTGATAATTAGAGTATACAGTAGAAATTATTATCAAATTAATCACAGAAGAAGAAAGAAACAAAGGGAAGAAGAAAGGCAGGACCCTTTCCTGCTTCTCCACAATACCATCTGATTTCAAGTATTCAGTCACAGGAAATGAGGAAGGAAGTTTCCTGAGGCACAGACACAGACTAGGGAAGTCTAGTTTGTTATGGCTTGGAAGGGAAAAATAAGAACACAATTGAGGAATAGGTAACAGGCAAAGATAAGTTTTAAAGTAGTATAACTCAATAACTCTGCTGTAAAGTGAATTGTCTTTTAACTATTCTACTTTTATCCTGAAAGCTCGTCTCTCAGGAAAGTTGATTCTGAACAATCTGACTTACTAGAAAGAACTTCTCACTGGTGGGAGTTGTCAACATGAAAGTGGCAAACATCAACAGGTGCTCAGCTGCCCTGAACTTCATTTTCATGCTATCCAAAGAGTAATACATGCTATAAGAGCAGCTAATTAGGCCATTTGGATAATCGGTATCACAGGAATACCAAGAGGAAGAGATGTTTTCAGTGATCGTAATGGGTATCATGTCACTTGTACTCTGTGGTCTTACTGTAGTTTTTTTAGAAATAAATTACAAGTAACCTGCACAAAGTTAAAGGCAGTGAGTTTAACAGGGTAGAGCCCCTTAGTTCTAATCCCCTATATGTATGACTTGTGCTGTCATGCACTGCAAAGGAAGAGTTTAAGGGAGCTGTTGGAGGAGCTTGAGGAGATCTGGTTTTTTTAAGCTACCTCACAACATTGCACGTGTTAAAACAGTAAAAATAACATTAAGTATATACTTAATCTTCTAATACTGTTTTACACGTGACAACCTGCATGATAGTGACAAACAGCGGGGGGTGGAGGGAGGATGAGGAAGCAACGTGTCTTCAAGAAGATAATGGCTGAAATTAGGATGCTTCTGAGTTTATTCTAACCCAGCCTGTCATAATCAGAGCTTTTTCTCACTGCAAATGCAGTCTGACTTTCTCTGGTCATCATGAGCCATGTGACTAGTATTTACGTTCAGAGACTCAATGCTGCCTTCTAAGGGTTCTCAAGATTGTTGTGGTGTTTGTAACAGCAGAGCATGTTTGAATCAGAGTGGGTGGATGACTTATCTGTGAGGGCTTCAGTCAGCAAAACACTCCATACTTCTTTAAAGTTAAGTGTTACTACATTCAGCAGAACATTTAAGCATCTATGTACTTCCAGCAAGTAGTCCAGCACAGTATATATGGTTAAAGTTAAGTACATGCTTGAGTGTTTCACCGAACTGCAGGCTTGAAGAGCTGAGTTCATTTTATCCTTGACCAGCAAGGTTGAAAATTGGGATCATGTTAATATATCAAGAGCAATTAATATCACGTATGAATATTTTTTGTCTTAAATGTGTCAACAGTTTCCATATTATATTCAAATAACCATCAATATTACTCTGAGGGAAAGATTAGTTTAAGCAGTACAAAAGTTGTACAAAAAAAGGAACTAAAGAAACTGACATGTCAACATGCCAGATTAAGAATGCCTGATGACCGTTCTACAAACCCAAAAATGGAACATTTTTGTCATGTGAATTTTGTATGACACCTAAGTTGATATACTTGAATCGACTCATCATACATTTCAAAGTCAGGAATAATTATTATCATTTTACTAATACATGCTTTTCCTTAAATTATTCCTTTATTTTCTATTCTCATGTCACACAAATTTCTTAAACTCTATCTCTCTTCTGCACAAGGCATTTGCCAGGTTAGTCCCTACCTGTGGAAGCACCAGGTCCTTCTATGATCTTAGTCTGACAAGTGAAATTAGCAGAATTTCATACATGTAGGTGAAGGGAAGCCTAGGGTGTGGACTTTATCCACACCTTAAGGTGTCAAGCAAGTGATGTGTGGGAAGATAAAAAGCAAAACCTTGGAAAAAACAGACTCAACAGCTAGTGGAAAGTTTTCACAAACAGTAAAAGGAAAAAAAAAATAGCAACTGGACATTGCATATGCTATCCCAGTATGAACAAATGTTGAATGTAAAATAAGTTATAAGAATTTTAAGTTAAAGTGCCCCAATAAAACTGCATTGATGATTTTAAAACCTCACTGTCTCCTAACAGGTTTCACCAAAGAACAGAAGGTTATGTCTGATTCCTTCATAAGCACAGACACTTAAATTTTCAGCTTAATTGCCCTCAGACAAGACCTCTGGATTTGGAACTTGGGTTCTCCTAGCAACTACCCAGCACTGCTGAGAAGATTAATAATTTTCTGTTTTCAAACTAGCAACATATTACTATATGTGACAGTAAAGAAAAGGACCTAGAAGACTGTAAAACGTACTTCCTTTGCATCCAGTGAGGAAGTCCTCTTTCTACACATAACTTGGAAATAAAGATCACAGAAGCACTGAAGATTGAGAAAGGAGAAAAGGTTAAGATCTATATACGCTGTATTATGTCCTTCAGCTGTGTCACGTAGCTCCCACACTCAGTGTTCACCTTCTAATGGCATCTTCCTACCTTCACATATGTATAGCACGGTTCACATGAGCAATTACTTCAGGCCAAATGAATATATCAGCCTTTCCTTTAACTTTTCTATATGTATTTCATCTAACAGGAAAAATGAAGAAAGAAGATTAAGAATGGGCATTGCATGAGAATACTAAACCTGCTGCCATCTCACCAGTTTAATAACGCATGGAAATACACATTGAGAAAGGGTGACATATAAAAAGTAAAACACTATTTAACTTTATAACAGTATAAAATTATATTTTCTCCAGTAGATAATTTCAAAGTTTTAATTATTGACTTTAGTCCTAGAATTTTAATTACTGTTTCATCTACTATTTCAGGATTATGATACCATGTGCAAAGTCTACTTCTACCCCAATTCTATTCCTTTTTATTTTTTTATTTTAGACAAGGTAACAAAGGCAACAAAATAGGAAGTGTATTTTTTCCTCATGACAAATAAAAAAAGACACCAATCCAGATCCCAATCTCTACAAATCTGGCAAGGAGTGTGACATCTAGTTTCTATTTCCCTACCTGATAAATCACAGTTGTTTTAAATCCTTGACACATGATTAAACCAACAGCTGTGTTCAAGAAAAAACTCCCACAATGTATTACTCACAACCATCTCAATATGGTCCCTCCAGAGACAAAAAGCATTTTTCAGAGGGAGTTGTAGGCAAGCCATAGCTATCTTATTCCCATAGACTTTAAATGAAATCTCTTGTATTTTTGGCTTTCCAGTTCATTTGAACTAAAATGGGAAGGGGTGGAATTCTGCTACAGAAAACTCCCACAACTAATATAAAGAGACTAAAAAGTTAAAAATATTGCAAATTACTCTTGTGCGCTTAAAATTGAATCGATTGTTAGCAACAAGAAAATTAATATAACTCTGTTTTTGTTCCAGGTATAACATCAAGATTTGGATTGTGATGAGACCTATTGACTAAGTTTAGCTAGTCTTATCTTATATTTGGGTCTTAGGTACGTGAGTGGTTCCTGCTATCATAAAGTTTGTAAGGAGCTATAATGTATTTATCCTCACAGTACCCCTGTAAAGGAAGTGATGGTATTTATTTTTACTGGGGCTGGGAGGGATGGGAACGGGATTCTCACTGTGCAGTGAGAATCTGCCCACTGGATGTGGGCATTTCTAAGCACAGTGAGATTTCTGCATAGAAGTCTGTGTAACTGAAACTGCAGTAGAGTCAGCTCCTGTTTCGTTAAATTATTATACTAATCCTTAGTATCAGTATTTTGATAAAAATCCCCTTTTCTGCCTATGTCAAAGTGAAACCTAGTTATGCTGTTCTTTCATTTACTGTCTTATGGTCTCTTCTCCCAAGTAACTAGCAATAGGATGAGAGGAAATGGCCTCAAGTTGCACCAGGGGAGGTTTAGATGGATAATAGGAAAAATTTCTTTACTGAAAGAGTGGCTGGGCATTGGAACGGGCTGCCCAGGGAAGTGGTGGAGTCACCATCCCTGGAGGTGTTAAAAAAAATGTGTAGATGTGGCACTTTGGGACATGGTTTAGTGGTCATGGTAGTACTGGTTTGACAGTTGGACTTGATGATCTTAAAGGTCTTTTCCATCCCTAATGATTCTATGATTCTATACATCTGTGCTCCTTGGTTTGCTCACTTACACACTATCATCCAAGCTGTGTAGAAAATTCATCCATTCTATAATCAGAATGGTCAATGATGATAACTTGGTCTGTTGTTCTGTGTAACTCCAGCCACATTTGAGAGTGAATAGCTGTGTTATTTCTAACAAAAGGAACTCCAACTATTTCAACAATTTGTGATTAAATTTAATCAAATCTCTGAGAAAAATACATCATCTTATTTAAAGAATTCAGACTATGAGATATTTACTACATCTGTTACTAAATTATACCGGCAGTTAATTGCTATATCAGTTCTTTTACAGTAACTCTGAAATAGTACACATACTTCAATAAAGTTTTTAAATAGTCTCCTTTTGGAAATAAATTATGTGAAAGACCACTTCATGCACTTCCAGGACATTTATCGTTTTAGTCATCTTACACAGTTCTCTCTAATTTTATTTCCACTTTTCAAAAGTGACTGCAAAGGACAACTTAACCTACAGAAAGTCTGAAAGTTCATGGGAGTTAAACATAGGGAGACAGTTTAAATCAATAAACCCACCTGAGTTAAATGAGGTTACAAAAACATATTTCACTTCACACTCTCTAAAACCAAGTGGAACAGTTAAGCATTTTCCTATTGAACAAACAAATGTGTTGTCTTGTAATTTTTGTATGTAAAGCTCTTTTTTGTTGTGGGATTTTTTTTTTCCATGTGAATATTTTGAACTGCTGACACACTCAGCCCTGAGCTAGGAATAATGCAAGTTTCCAAGTAAAATATTCTTTAAATACCTGCAACACAATATATTGTTCAACCTTTTTTGTTACTTGATACGGAACAACAATCATATTCCAGAGGAAGTAAAACATCATTAAAGCTAATAATACAGGATACATTAAGTATGGCTTCTAAGGACTAGAAATATTGTCAAGGAGGCAGAAAACAGTTTGGATTTGGCAGAGGAAGAACCAGTGATCATTTATAAAATCAGGTAACAACCAGTGGGTATTCTCTACTTTCTGGTAAAGTGCATTGCCTAACCTCAGAAAGGCTTTCGACATTTCCTAGGGTGACATTTCATATGGCAGCTAGAAAGACATAGTTTAGACAATTCAGAAAACCAGTCTCAGGGTAAAACTATCAGAGTTCACTGTTGCAATGGAAGCTGACACTGAATAAGGCTCCATACTGTCTGTCCTGAATCCAGTTCTATACAGTATTTTCCTCAGTAACGCATAATGGACTGGACTATTTATTTTATTAAATGTGATTCATTTGTAGATTACATTTATATGTGTTAGAAGAATAGAGAAAAGACCAGGCTACTCTGCTAGTCAGACAAAAATAAATCTGAAATAAATGGCAGGAGTCTACAGGATAAGAATTCTAAATTATCTCAGCAAACTGGAGATAGTAGTGCAAAAGTAAGGACCAGTAAGAATCACTACATTAAAATAGGAATCATCAGATGCACAAAACAAGATGGGAAATAAGTTATTTCTTCTGTAGAAAATTATGCCTGAGTTTATTCTCCATGACACACTGATTATGAGTGAACAGTGTTATGTTTTTGTAAATAAGGCAGAGTGTGATGGATGTAGACAAACACCACTGGGTTTGCAAGGTAATCCCATTGCTTTGTACATGCTTACAAAACAAAAACGAACAAACAAACAAAAACAAAAACAAAACACAGGAGAAATTGAAGAATCTCCAAAATAGAGCAACCAGAAGATTAGAGACCTAGAAAATGAAAACTATGAGAAAAGGTTGAATAAATTGTTAGGTTAGGTAAAACAGAATACTTTTTCTTTTAAAGTGTGGTAGCAATCTCCCATGCTTTAAAGGCTGAAGAAGGAAAGAGAACACTTTGTTTTCTGTGGCATGATAGACAGAAAAGTAAGTGATGAGCTTAATGTGCAGGAAGGAGTATTCAAATTTCATAGTAGCCTTCAAAAGGTAAGGAGAATAAAACATTGGATCAGTCTACTGTTTTGTAAGAAGCAGTTCAATAAACACATGTAAGGAATTGGCAACAGTTGATCCTATCAAAGTACAGAAAGATGGATTATGGCTCAAGATCCACTATGATTTGTTTAGACAAAGAAAAATAAGGAAGTATCTTAATGTGAACATCTTAAGTCACCGCCACATGCATGCTGAACACAGCAGTTAAAACTCACTGGAAAAGTACCACATTCAAAATGGCCTTGCTAGGAAAAAAGAGGTATCAAATCTTGCTATTCAATAACACCCAAGTTTCTGAAATAAGATCACCACCAGTTATACTGCTGATATTAAAAATGCACATTAGGAGACAATAACCAGAGCATGTCTTTAACTCAAGGGGGTTTAGAGGAAAAGCTACTAAACACACAAAGTAAGTCAAAAGAAGTTTCAGAAGAACCTGGCTGACCACAAGCTGTTAGAGCAGCCCCAATGATTGCTAAACCCTAGTTGGAGCTATGGATGTCATCTATCTGGACTACTGTAAAGCCTTTGACTCAGTCCCCCACAAGTCTCTAAATTGCAGAGATATTAATTTAATGGGTGGACTCTTCTCCAGGCTGAACAACCCCTTGAGACCTTATTGTGGCCTTTCAGTACTTAAAGTGGGCCTATAAGAAATATGGGGACTGTCTTTTTAGCAAGGCCTGTTGCAACACAACAAGGGGTAATGGTTTTAAACTAAGGAGCATAGATTTAGACTAGATACAAGGAAGAAATTTTTTACAATGATGGTGGTGAAACACGGTGGCAACACAGGTTGCCCAGAGAGGTGGTGGCTGCCCCATCCCTGGCACCATTGCAGGTGAGCTTGGCCGGGGCTCTGAGCAA
>JAVSBS010023641.1:6641-19745 GCA_033124195.1 Coracias cyanogaster | reverse complement strand
GCTTTTAGCTTAAGTGAGATCTGTCATCAACTGAAAAGTAGAACCTCACTATGGTGAGATGCAACACCTCTCAGCTCCAGCTGAGCATCTATAGGGATGCTTGACCTCAGAAAACAGTCTAGCACAGCATGCTTGCAAAGTTTCCAATCTTTAACTTAAAAAGCAAAGGCATGGCCTCTTCTTTTCATGTCCAGACACAGATAATTAATTCCAAGAGATTCCTATCCTGGAGGATTGTGGCCTGAGGGGACTGTAAAATGCTGCAACTCCATGATACTATTTGGAAGTAGGTTGTGTCTCGTGCAAGAGTCCTGCATACTTGCACAGCGGGTAAAGTACAATATGTAAAATAACTCCACGCAGGGTTATTTTACATTAAGGCAACCTATTTCACAGAGCAATAAGTCACTTGGACTTGGTCTTTCCCTGCTGAAACAAAACCAGTGCACTTAAACCCAGTTTAGCTTTTGGGGTTGCTTGTATTTCCAGTCTTCATGTTTCCTCTTTAATCTCTGTGCTGGATAATTAAGACAACATTCCTCAGCACCTCTTCTGCTGTTTGTTGTTGTGATAATACAAAAGCCGGCTGTGTTTGTTCCATGGAAACAACATCTAAAGCTATGTTCTGTGGTTTCAAGTTAAATCCTCCACAGTGTTGACTCTTAAACTCAAGCTTGACTGAAATCTGCATTACTCAGAAAAATACCCTTGAAAATAAGACTCCTTAAGGGAAACACACCAAGGCAGCGGCACAGCAGGGAGAGCTTGTGCTCATGTTTGCATTGAGGTTTTTATTGATGGTGAGGCAGCAGGGCTTGGCCTAATACCAGCAGCAGCGGTGGGTCGGGGTGCTGGCACTGCTTTTAAGGGCATAGTCTCCTCCAAGGTCCCTTTTCGCTGCAGGGCTGGACCCCGCAGGCAGCCCGGGCCTCAGGCCGCGCTGCGGGAGCCTTACAAAAGAGTCGAGCGGTTATGAAACCCGGGGACCGGCTGCCACACGGCCCAGCCCCGGTAGATGGCGGTGCCAGCTCATTTTTCCCAATTTGTTTATTTTTTTTTCCTTTTTTTCTTCTCCCCTCCCTGGAGCTGTGCTGGCTTCCAGCCCCAGGCTAGCTGCGCGCCCGCTCAGCCCCCTGCGCTGGGGCAGCGCTGCAGAAAGGGAGGACGGTGGAGAGCTTTTTCCTCCCCGCTTGTAACTGCTTTTCCTATGTTTTTGATAAATTCTAGATCACCAACAGTTGTAACAGCTCAGCACAGCCTCAGGCATCCGGAGCTGCCTTCTGCACAGCCCATCTGTCCCTGCTCAGGCTGCTCCATCCTATAGCAAGCAGCGTGGAGGGGACAGGGAGGACATTGGTACTACCTGATTTTGGGGAGACTATGCAGAGTCAGGCAGCTAGAGGCCCTGGATTTCTCTTCAGACTCGTGGTCTTCAGCAAAACCATCTCACCCAGATCACGGCTTCCCACCTATTACCTTTCCTTGGCTGTTTCTTTTTGGGAGGGACACATAGCACTGGGGAGGCAGTCTGACTGGATGAAAAAAAAGAGCTTTCTCTTTGGAGCCCACAGACACCTTTATTTGGCTCAAAGTGGCCCAGGCCACCTCCAGCATGAGCTGCCACTGGCATGCCCACCTCCTCCCCATGCCCAGGGCATGCGCTGCTGCTCTGGAACGGAAAGGCTAATCTTTGTCTTCTTTCTCATCATCCTTGTAACTGCTGTGATCCTGGGCCAGGAACAAAAAGAAGAGGGACAGCACATGAGGGGAGTACTGGGCATTGCGTGTCCCATCCCCTGGTACCTCTAGGTATTTGATCACACCCACACAAGGGTTTGCAGGTGCAAACCCCCACAGAACTGGTGTGCACTGGGGCAGCCAGGTCCCAGCACAGAGCTGGTGGTGCGATTACCTCCTCTGAGTCACTGTCAGAGCTGCTGCTGCTTCTCCTGTCCTCTTCCCCATCTCCCTGTAGAGGTGAAGAGAGAAGGACAAGTGTCACCAGGGACCCTGGCACCCCATTTGCTGCTTAAGCTACAGCCTTGAGTCAGAGAGGTGTCTGGTCTTGTGGGTATCTCGAGTCAGGCTTTGCACCATTGGTGCTGCTGTGGACACACAAGTGCCCATGGCCCCGCAGAGACCTCCAGAGCCAAGATCAAGGATTCAGTGCTGTGTGCAGTGCAGATAGATTGCAGTCAACAGCAGCTTCTCATTTGGGTTGAAATAGGAGAAGGAGGGAGAACTGGGAATATTGGGAGCAAAGGGAGAGCTGTCTTTCTATGGAAAAGCCATGCACACAGTGTGATTTCTAGGCCATGGATGGCATAGCTCCATCCACCAGAGGCATGGGGTCGCCTTGGGTCAGACACAGCTTCCCTTCACAGCCAGGCTGTCAATCAGTTGGGGCTGGTGCTTTCTAACACCTACAAATGCTGGCTGCCACCTGTGCCTGCCTGTGCCAAGCATCTTTCTTTACAGGGCTCAGTGGCAACCCGAGAGCTCTGCATTATTGACGTCCCCACTGCACGTGCTCACTTGTGGAGGTGGGCCTACTCCATAGGTGCCTGCCTGCCCCTGGGACACTGATCCTCCTTGGCAGGAGCTGAGCCCATCCCGCCGTGTGCTGGGCAGTGGGTGCTCAGGGTGCTGGGCATCCCACAGACACTGCACAGCCAGTGGCACAGTTGGTCCAGGGGGTCCCCAGCATGGCCCTCGGCATCAGATGGTTTGGGAAGTGCGGGGCTTACCCTTAGGGGTCTCTGGGGACCCACTGGGGACTTCGGGGCTAGAAACCCTCACACAAACAGTTCAGCAGCTGATCTGCAGAAAACTCATTCCTCTACCTTTTCCTCTTCCTCCTTCTTCTTCCTCTTCTTCTTGTCCTTCTCTCTTTCTCCCTCGGTCTTTTCCTTCTCCTCTCCTTCCTTCTCCTCTTTGTCCTTTTCCTTCTCCTCTCTTTCCTTATCTTCCCGTCCAAACCCTACAACAGGGCACACAGAGAGGTTCATTGCCTGCATGCAGCATCCAGCACACACAAACCCAGCAGATCTCCCTGGATTCAAACCAAGCACTCACATTTCAGGATTGTCGACATTTCACTGAAGCCAAAGAGCTCTGGGGCACAAGACTGTCCCACCTACAGCACAGAGAGGACCTGAAGGAGCAACTGGAGAATGGAACAAGGTGAACTTCTCAAGGATGAAAATCATTCTCTGTGGACCCCACCACTCAATTTTCTCTTCTCCGTGGGAGAGGAGGCACTGTGCACTTCCTACTCCCCAAAACAGCAGGGAAAGGGGTAAAGCAGTCCATGGCCTCCACAAGAAAACAGAAAGGACTCTACCCATAACCTTGTGCCCACCCAAGCAGCACTCACTGCCCTCAGCCCAGGCAAGCAGCAAGGGGAGAGAGACAGAGGCAGAGAAATTTCAGGGCAAATGTGCAGGGAAATGCCTTAACTCTCCTGTGAGCAGGTGCAGATTACAGAAATATTTCAAATTAAATGAGGATATATCAACAGAGAGCAGGATTTGGGTCTCCCAGGAAGCCCTGGCAGAAAAGAGACCTCCCTGGGGGACAGGGCAATGGCAGGGAGGGTGATGAAGACTGCAGCAAGCAGAAGAGAAGCTGAGAGCAATGGCAAGAAAACTCCAAGCATTGATTAGATGCCTGAAAGGTGACAGATGAAAAGAAAGAAGACAGCTTGCTTTAAAAATAGCAGGACCAAAGGAAGTCCATGAAATAGCCCAGGCAGGTAAAATCCTTGCTCTGGAGCACACATGGCAAAAGAGGGCAGGAGAAAGCATCAGGGGTGAGGGATTGGTCCCTTCTGTTCACAGGGAAGAGCAGGGTCCTTCCCCCACCACAGCCGGTGATTAAGAAACAGTTTCTTTTCCAGCCACTGATGGAGGGAGAATATTAACGCTTTCTTTTATTGTCTTTTTTTAGCCACAAAATAACAGTATCTGGTATTTGGGCTTTTAAAAGAACCAGCCGCAGCCTCTGAGCCAATAACATTGATTTGTATTTTCTCAACAGGTTTTAAAAGCCCCAGGATGCGGCAGGGAAGTTGTGGGGTTTGGGGCAGCACTGAGGGAAAGGCAGGTTGGATGGGGAGGGCAGGAGTGTGGGAAGTGGCTGATAAAAGGTGTAATCAGAGCAAAGTTAAAATCTAATTAATAATGAACAGTAATCTAATTAATCGCCATAATTAAAAACTGCAACTACTAATTGAAAATAATTACATTTTAATCTAAAATCATTAAAAATAATCAAATACTCACAAAAGAAAAAGGCAGCCCCTGGGAAGGTGCAGGAGAAGGTGTAGCTGATGCCCTGACCCCAGGTCCTGCTCTCTAAGGCTTCTCTGCAGCTCCCATGGCATGTGCCCACCCCAAATCCACAGGGTACAACCCTGCCTTCTGCCTTCACTGCTTGGGGTTCAGCAGATAGGAAAGGCACAAGGTACCCAGAGGTGGACATCAAGCTTTGCACTATGAGATGGGCAATTAAACAAAAGCCCAGCAGCTGGGGCTGGGAAGGGGTTGTGCTGCCCCAATGCACACCAAGAAATGCCACCATGGGGGGGTTACAACCCTTTAATTCCCCACTGCACCAGTAACCTGGGGACCAACCCAGCCAGTTTCAAAAGGGTGAGGTGGGCTTCCCCACCCCAGGGCTCTGACACACTCCTGTCCAGGAGGTGCTCCTCAGTACCCTGCATAGCCGCCGCCATGGGTGGTGGTTCAGATGACAGCTGCCAATGCTCAGCTTTTTCCCATCAGAGACCAGCAGATCCAGTTTTCCCTGTTCCTTCAGAGCCTGGGCCAACAGGCATTTCAGGCAGGCAGGTCTCCCTGCCCCAGATGAACTGGTTCTTTAAAGCCCAGGCAGGCAAACCAGCAAAACCCAGCGACTGGCTCCATGGTCCCCACTGATAAGGTGCGATTGTCCTCCATGGCCAAGCAAAGCATGAGGTGCATGTGGATGCACCTCTGGCTAACCAAACCAACCTGCCTATTCATATCCCACCAGATGCGATAGCCTGCATGGGTTTATCCTCCCAGGCACAACAGGCTTACAGGTCACATCTCACCCAGAGGGACTGAAGTCCTTCCCACAAGGCTCGGGCACAATGCCCGATTCCCATCCCCAAGACCGCACAGAGCACAAACTGTCCCAGGGATGCTCCTGCTGCACCCTCTTCTTCACCCTGCCTTCCTGCTCTGCTTCTCCAGCCCATAAAACTGATATGGGGTCTGTAAATCCCCTTGATGACATGAGGGAGACCGGAAAGCACCTTACCTGGAGCTGAAAAAGGCAAGTAGCCTCCTTGATGCCTGGCTGGCAGCTACCAAGGATCTGGGTATTTGAGTGTTTTGGTCTCCTCCCCAGTCCCACTTTCAGAGCAGAAAAACTGGCTCTGCCACCTGCCACGGACAAGAATTGCCTCCAGCATGGGCAGGAGCAGAAAGACCCTTTGCAAGCAAGCTAGGACAGCTTTAGAGGCTGCAAACATCCACAAGGGACCAGCCCTGGGACCGGGGAGGGAACTGGGGACTCAGTTTGGGGATGCGTTATGGTCAACACCCTGCTGGAATTAGAGAATAGAGGATTTGGGAGTGTCGTTAAAACTATGGTGAGAGGAACCTCCAACAAGTCCTTGCTCCCCTTTTGGTGGGAGGTGTTGGGCAGCTCCAGGAGGTCCATGCAAGGCCAGACCAGACAGAGCTCAGCTCTCCCAATTCCCTCCGATGCTTGGCCTTGCTGCTGGTTTCCACTCCAACATATCATTAAGCAAATATCTGTCAGCGGAGAGCAGTTATCAGCAGGTCTAAACACTTGCATTATGTGCTTCCCCTCTAATGCAATGCTCTCATTTCTAATAGCACCAATAAGGGATAATAACAGTAACGATGATGTCAAGAAGGGCTTGTGTACCTGAAAGCTAATTTGTTTTCTCCACCCAGTAAAAGGTATTACCTCTCTCGCAAGATTTGCCCCATTTAAAGTCTTCAACTCTACAACCAAGTTGCTGCCACAGTCATTTGAGTCTAATTTACAGTAATTGCAGCATACATGGAGTCCCCTCGCACCGAGCGAGACCAGCCCTCGGTAACTCACGTAGGGGACAAGCTGCTGTACAGAAGTTACTTGTCCCACAAACCTGGCCACGTCTGCCTCGGGCTTCCTCCACCAGCGCCTGTACTGGCCCCAAACACAGAGCAAGCATCCCCTCAGCAGGTTTAGATCAGAAATAAGAGATGGGTTTTAACGGCAAGGGGGAATAAACCCTGAAGCAGCTTGGCAAAGCCTGTGGCAGAGTCCCTATTGCTGCCAATCTTACAACTGATAGTGGTGGTGCTTTCTGGCAGGAATGCCTCAGCTCAGGCACAAATCAACCGGAGAATTCCCAGAAGACAGCGCTCAGTCTTGGGGTAAACAATGGCAGCAATCCTGCCTGTCCCAGTGTGATGCAGCTGCCAGGTCAAGGCAGCTGGGAAACTCAGGGTACAGTGCAGCTGAGTGGAGATGTGCACAGGGAGAACAGAGTGGGGCCCTGCACTGGATCCAGGGAGGTTGGTGTCAGAACTGGCTGGCACCCAAACCACTCCTCTGAGTAGCTCCTGCCACCTTAGGAGGATCCGCCGCCACAAACACCGCACTCGACCTTATTTTTAACTGACCTCATTGCTCACTCCCTACCAACCCCAGCCAGGCTCTCACTACTCTAACATGAGGGACCTAAGCCTGCAGCACCCTCCAATTAGAGCAGCCCAGGCCCAGGGGACAGCCATGCCCTGCTTCCTGGACACAGAGCATCGCTCCGGGGAAGTGGCTCTCGGGCACCACTTTGACCATCTGGCCAGGTTGCAGCCACCAGCATCTTAGAGCACGCAGGCGGCAGCCATCACCCAGCAGGACAGAGCAGGGTGGCAGCCGCAGCCGCTTCTAGGTCCCAGCCCACAGCTAGCACAGGCTCTGCTCTCACTCTGCAGCGTCCACAGAGCTGCTCTTGAAGGAAGGAAAGCAACCTGTCAGCCAGCAGCTGAAACACCAGCGCATGGCCACCTCCAAGCTGCTGTCAAAGTGCAGAGCTGTGAGGGACTAGCAAAACTCCCAGAAAACAGTAATTAGCACAGTACTGGGCACTTAGGTCCTCTAGTTCTGTGCCAAGGAGCCCTTGGCTACAGAAGACCAATCTCTCTGCTTAAATCACATCATCGTAGATCGCTGTTTATTTAGGAGCCAGTGTGCACACCTGGGAAGGAAATGCCATGGCTCTCCTCCTCCTGCCATTTCTCCCCTTCCTGCCTCTGAGTCATCTAATTTGTGCTGCGGGTGACCTGGGACAGCTGTCCCCTTGCTTGGGGCTACCAGTGGCTGCTTCTTCAAAACAAGGACAGTGGCTTGTCCCACTTGTGTCAGACGTTTTACTGCTGCTGAACGTGCATGTTTTAATAATGAAGAACGAGTCCCTGGGAAGCTGGCTGGGCAGGGGCTAGGATCAAGTCCCGAAGTCCATTAGGAGGACCAAGCCTTTTTTATGTTTTAAACCTTTCCACGACAGCTGCCAGGAAGCAGTTTTTACAGCTGCAAGTAATACAATCGCTCCCAAGGAAAGAAAATAACTGTGGAAGGCTTTTTTTCCCCCACTCCAAATCACTGCCAGCATCTTGGCTAACTCTTTATTCTCAGCCACCTCTCACCTCCCCAAACACTACCAGAAGTGCTCAAATTACTGCCAGCTCTCATTAGGTTCATACACAAGGCAAGGCCAAGCAATAAGACCTCCAGACAGTTGGATGCTGAATTCTGATTAATCCTTTGGGTAGGAAGATTTTAGCAACTGTGGAACTGGATTTGTTGGCTATCTATTGCACTAGCACACAAGTGAAGCTGGTGCACGTTCGATTATTGGCTGCTATAACAAAATCCAGGTGGGCATATGACTGAAGGAGTTACTGTCTGCATCTTCAAACAAACAAACAAAAAAATCACCTCATTTCCTTTAATTATTAAACTACACTAAAGCACTGTAGAATTTATCTGCAAGAAAAGCAGCTGCTGGTTCATAAAACCCTGTTATTTTTATTTATTCTCTGCTGACATTTCTGTAAATGTTGGCTTTGTGGCAGGAGCAAAGCTGCCATTTTGCACCGATGCAGGAACTGGGAGCTGGCCTGTGGGAGCTCTCACCCAGCCTGGGTTCAGGGCCCTCTTTCCTATGAGGCCGTACCTGCGATGAGAAAAGCCCCGGCTGTCGCAGTCCCAGAGCAGCACCCAGCCCTGCCCCGCAAACCACAGCTAGGGCTGAGAAGAAAAAAACCCCACAGCTCCTTCTTCCCATTTCATTTGTACCCACTGCTATCTTGATAGCTTTTAACTGCAATGGTTGTCAAAACAAATCCTTTCTTTAATAATGCTACCAACCAAAAGAAGAAAAAATACAGTTTATTGTAGTGCAGATTTTGTTACTCCAGACACACTCCTTTCAAGTCTAGTTTTCTTTAAGATGCAAAAGAAGGCTCTCCCTTTAGAGATCCAATCAGTCTAAGGCAGGGCTTTTTCCATATATATATATATATATATATATATACACATAAAATCGAAGGAGCATTAGCCAAAAGGTATTTTAATAATAAAAACACTTCTCTACCACACAAATAGAGCGAAGGACTGTTAAGCCTTCAGTACAGCAGAAATGTGCAAGACCCGCTAAAACCCAGAGGATTTTCAAAATGGGATTTGAGCATCATTGTTACTACTGAGCAAGCACAGAGGCAGGTGTGACATTCAGTCACCTCTGGTCAGCTATTCTGGACTTCTGGCAGCTCCATTTTAGTTGTGCATTTCTGCCCTTGTGATTCCAACAGAGGCTGCTGCCTACCAATGGGCAGGCTCAAAAGATAGAAATTGCAAAAGGGAACAAAGCAGGGAATTTTTACAGCACAAAGAAACAGATACCATATGTGGAGCAGCTTCTGAGACAAATTAGGACTCCTGCTAACAGAACCAAATTGCTTCCTCTTCCTCTACTTTAATGTACCTTCCAAGAAGAAGGAGCATTGCATTATAGTATTTTTACACAGAAACGGCAGAAAAGCAGGATCTGAGTTTGTGAACAGTCTGTAGCTGACATGTCAAGCCGCACTGAAGAAGGGGAATCCTCCTGCTAAATTCTCTCATTAAATTGCCCAAACACAAATCAATTCCTTTTAGCCAGTTCTCATTTATTGCTATGAAACAAAGTACCCACATTCTTAGGGGCAGATCAACATTTTCACAGCTAGGGCTGAAGCAAGCACTCTGCAAGAGAATGAGAAACAGCACCCTAGTGAGAGTCCCTGTCCCACATCCCTGAGTCATTAACAAGCATCTTCGGGAAGCCAGGGCTTCTCTTCAGCAACAACGGCTTGGTAAGTAACCCTCTCTGCTCCATTCTTTCCAGCCTAGAAGCTGCAAGGTTCATAATCACAAATACTTGCCTTTTCTTGCACCTCCTATCCAATATTCACTTCAACACCAATGCTGAGCTATCGGAAACTTAATTACGTCTCTCTGACTTAAAAATCACACCGTGATTTTAGCTAACACTAACTAGCCAGCTGCTGCTCTCTTCTCCAGCACTGGAGAAGCTCTCTAGACTGTGAGGACAAAGAGCTTGTTAACACATACGGCAGAGGGATTTTGCTGAAAAGATATAGACAGTCCCTGAAAACAGAGAAGCAATCTGCAGTTTAAGTCTGTCACGTTGTCCACCAGCCTGGACTATGCTAATCACATCTCTCAACCTGCTGTAAGAGCTGTCATTGCCAGACTGCATTTAATCACTGTTCCTGCAGCAGCAGCGATCAGAGTTAATCTTTTTCCCTTTAATAAGAGCCATTACATCATTCTCCAGCATGGAAACTACGAAGTGGGAAGGTCAAAAAGTTCTTAATTAGAAGGATTTTCATTACTGTGATAGTTCCGTTCTAGCCTCAATAAGAGAGATCTGCAGTACAGGCAGCAAGAGCTGGAAGGCATCTTGGATATATGACGCACTGTTTGAAGCCTATGAAAACAAAAATCAAAATACACACATGAATAATTATCTACCAATCAGCTTTACTAACCTCATACTCATTTCAAACAGCATTGATTAATGCACATAAGAAACAGAAGCCTAATGCTTGTTAGATTTTCAAGGCTTCATTCTAGAAATCAATTTAATGTTAAGTTTTTGAGGGGCTTCATGCCACCAGGCAAAAAAGCGACTGGCTTAAAAACTGCCAAATAAGATCAGGTGCAATCCAAATATATGATACCATTTTCAATAAAAGATGAGAAGAATTTATTCAAAGTGAAGCACAAGCATACTGTGGCAGGAAGGAAAAACACACCAACAGGAACCACCTGTTTCCTACCACACCTCACAAGTCCACAAGCATTGAGAACCAACTTAACAGCTAGAACTGTTGGGACTCTTGCATGCTAGTTTCTGAACTTGTGTAAGGTTTGATTAAGTTCTAGAAATACAGACTGCTGAATTTAATATTCTGACTCATCATAACTGTCAGCTGAGACAACGAAAGGCTCACTCTTCACCAAGTAACTCATCTCTTGTGCAAATCTACAGACATTTATAAAAATTTCCAAGTTATTAGACAGGTAAGCAGAATCTTAGACCATGGGTTAGAGAACTTGGCACACATAAGGATACTGAAGTGGAAAAAAAACAATGTATCTATTTTTTAAGTATTAGCTTAAAGTTTTAACTTTAGCATAACTGACCTCCAAAAACACTCCAGTGATTAAGGGATTAAGCACATCTGCTTTCTCTTTGACCTGCAGGGATCAGACATATATTATCCTGATTGAAAATTTGATCACATTTCTTCAAGCGAGATAAAGCTAAACCCTCCTCAGTAAGTTAAAATCACCATTGCTCCCTTGACTATAGGAAAGCTCAGTCACAGACTGCAGCGGCCTTGCTTTGCAGCATGCAAATAAGAACAAAATAACTCGCATATGCCCAACACAAGTTGTTTGTGCCCACACAAATTACATCTTCAAATGAACTGTGGACAACTGTAGAATTCAGAGATACTGACACTATTTTCAGTAACACCTGAGTGCTTTCGCAAATCCACAACAGGATCAAACCTAATTTTCTTCTGTCTCCTTGGTACTGTCAGCACCAATTCCCGACCCCTCTCTGTGCCAGGCTGAGTGCAGCAAGAGGTATTCAAAAGCTCAGCATATTCAGCTGCCACAATTTGGGGAACATTAACATAAAAGATCAGTTCACGGGCCAAAAAAATGCATATATAAACATGCAAACACAAAAACCACTTTGTGGTGAAGATCCCACGGCTGTAATTAACTAACAACATCCCATTCCTAAGAACCATGGTGTAACTCTTACCCCTGCAGTGGTTAAGCACGTAGTAAACTCTTTAGAGAAAGTTGACAGTTCTTTACAGAGCACAATTGTCATTCTGTGGAAGAAGAGCAGGAAAACCATGTAGTAAATACAGTCTACAAGAATAACTTTCTTTTAGCATTCCTCTAAAACACAAATATCTTGTTTCCATGTATACAAAGCTAAGTTAAACTAAAATTGATATAAAGCATGTTAAACAGTACATGAAGATCCAGAAGCTCCCCAAATACACTAGGGAAGGGACAGATGGAAAAAATAAATACATAAAGCTGAAGATCTGAAGCAGCATTGAGAGGACAGACACATCCACTCAAGAAGAAACAGAAAGAACTTGCTTTTTTTTTTACTGACAAGTGTCATTTCCTGAATTAGAAAGCACTGCACATTTCATACACTTGCCAAGCATGTCCTGACATAAAAGAAAAATCACATGTTATGCGTTATTGGTAAGACCAGTCTTCTCATTAGTTGCAGTTATTTGACAGTATCACGTACCTAGCATACTAAATGATTAACAAAGAGGTAATTAAGAATCACATTTATACAACTGCTTTGTTGTATTTTAAATGTCTATCTACTAACCAGCACAAGCTTAGGGCAAACATTCTTCTGGGCTACATAAGAGCTTTCAGGTTGGGTTTCCTCTTTCTTATCAACAACTGTCTTTAAGCTGGAAAGAGCTGAATTCTGCTGGAAGACAGCAATGCCACCCCTTGCAACTTTGAACACACACACACACACAGAATTCAAGAGCCCTGCATCCCATGGATTTGCAAAGATGATGGGATAATTTGAAAAGTAAGTAATGACATGCTACACTTTTACTAAGAGATAAACTTACTGTGAAAGGGACTTGGCTCTGTCTGTGGCTGTCACCTCTTGCTTCTGACCGTGTAGAAATAAAGCTGCAGTTTTGTGAAACATTTCAATGGCACATGCTGTCAGTTCAGCCAGACTTCTTATGGCAAACGCATGAATATCCTGCAAGAGTTAAAAAGATTCCCCATACCATACAAAAACTAGCAGCGTTTGTTATTTAAAACAAGTGAATCACACAATACTCTATCATTGCTCCGCCCTTCCAGACCTCACAATCTGCACAGAAATAGAAACCCATAAACTCTGGGAATCGCAACTGTAACTTTGCAGCCAGATAAACACTCTGTGGTCAGATATTTTCTTCCTTCTCTACTCAGTTACCTCTACTGATTTTTTAGCATCGTCACCATCTCTGGACTCTGCTTCTTGGTTTTCTTCACTCTCTTCTTCTTTAGGAAGACTACTGTTGAATCGTGCTATCCATTCATGAGCAGATGTCCTCACCTGTATGAAGATGTGCCATAGTATTTAATGACTGGAATGAAGTGCTCTCTGCACACGACAAAACATGGATCTCTCTAGAGGAAGGAAAGAGCTACAACTCCTGAGCTAGCGAGAAGTCAAATGTTCCCAGTGCCTTTAGGCCTTCGTAGCGGGTTGGCTGCACTAATGTTGTTGAGGGCAGTTATTTCTCTAGCAGCAGATGCTGGAATTTACAAGCAATACAAGCTAAAATTCTTCACGGAAAGAGTAGTCAGATACTGGAACAGGCTGCCCGGTGAGGTGGTTGAGTCACCATCCCTGGATGTGTTTAAGGGTCGTTTAGATGTGGTGTTGGGGGATATGGTTTAGGGGAG